>JAANQP010000367.1:0-86854 GCA_011320165.1 Fusarium protoensiforme | reverse complement strand
TCCCCGCCCCGTGTGAGCCGCGGCTGGAGCACTGCAAAGGCCCCTGCGCTCGCTACTAGCCGCCCCTACAATTCCATTTCCTGGCGCGCGCTGGGCCTTATCCGCATGTAACGTTTCCTTGTGCGCTCCATCGAAAGGTTCAGCTATCGCCCGTTGCCGAACGTTGGTTCCAGCAGCCTGGTCTTGCCGGCAGCGATCCTCAACGGGCAGCCACACACCGTTCGGATGGTCCTGTGACTTTTGAACAGTCGAGGGTTCGGGTTGCATCAAGCCAGATACCGTTGCCAGACTGCCCCCGAGGTTACACTGACTGACCCGGCCATCTCCAACTCCTGATACCGCATGTCGCACCGTTGAGCGGTCAACTGCTACTGGCCCCGGATTGATCTTCCTCTTGGCTTAAATGGTCACTTCACTTCTCCTGGACAAGTTGCATTCGGTAACCATCGGTTCCATCCAGCGAAACGCAGCAAGGGTCACTAGTTATTGGGGACGGCATGGGGAACCATGTTAGGATTACCATGAGCTCGTGACTGAAAAGTTGAAAGCATCTGGTTCATTACCGAGGTTTGGTTTGGTTTCTGGTGATTCTTATCTTTGGTGTCGTTGCTTTGCCTCTTCTTTCCATGATAGCTATTTGCAACGTCAATTAGTGTGGTCTGACAGTTCTCGACCATTGTTACACTTTGTGCACGTGACCAGACAAGTCCATGCGGCAAGGTTGCTTTCATGATGGCATCTGGGTATAACAGATTTAGAGGACCATTATGGGAACCGAAGCGCTGGGACAAGGCGACTCGACCAAAGGCCAAGCAGAGACCTGTGGTGGCCACAAGGAGCCCTTAATCACCAAGAGACTACCAGCATGGGATCCAACGTAAGAGGTAATTTGACAATGAGGCTTCTCGGCAGTGTAATCCAAATCTCTCAGTGATGAAATGTCTAATCCCAGCCTGAGCGGATTGGTGGTCGAGGCTGTTGGTATCTTGCCGAGTACTCGGAATCTGGTACACCATCCTCATCGGCGAATAGATCCCTCGGCTTCTTCAAGCCATCACATTGGCTGCGAACCTCGCTAGGATAAGGTTATGGTACGGGTGCGGTGCCTGCGTCGAATCAGTGGCTGAGAACCAAGATTGCATCTTTCCCCGGATTTTACTCGGCGAATTCTATGTAACCGGCAACTGGGCATTGGTTGATCATCCGCTCGTCTTGACCTGTGTACATATGTTTGATCGTTCTGTGTCATCCTGACGGGATTGGCCTGCTCAATTCTATCAAGGTGTTTCAACTTGTGCGAACAAACATTGGGCTGGCTTTCCTGGAGCCATCAAGGTTCGGTGATGGCTCAAGAAATTCATTTGTCAGTCATTGCCGAGAAATGTTTCCGCGGAGTCATCATCATCTTGAGGATGACCAAGCCAATTGGCAGGTAGCTCAGAGGTCTTGTCAAGCTAATATCAACATCCCAATTGGTCAATTGGACATGTCGGAAAAGCCCAAACTAGATGAATAAACCACAGTGGCAATATCGCAATGCCATTCTTTGTCATGCCTTGGATCATAGTTACCAATTCCCATGTCGCGGAGAAATTCGCCTCGCCCAGGTCACGCCACAGTGCGTACAAGACTGAGTAATTCTCGACCTCTGATTGGCTCGGGCCACATCGGGCGTGGCTCCCTGACGTATCCGCACAAGCCTTGCCCTTCGGCTCTCCGGCTGCAAACGCCTTTTACCACCGAGCAGCCGGCTTTGAAATCCACCTTCGACCCTCCAATTCCCAGCATCCATTCAAGCAACACATCACCACCTGAGACGACAACCCATCTCCATGCCCCGAACATGTTCGCTACTCGATCGGTAGCCAGAGCCGCACTGCGACGCGCTCCCAATGCCGTGAGGTATTTCTCCTCGTCCCGGCCCGTCGCCATCGCCTACCACTCCTACACACTCCCCTCCCACAATGCTCCGCCTCCGAGAGGTGATGACGTCCCCGAGACCTCGATAACTCAACCCGACCCTCTTCCTAAAGTCCACGAGACACGCCCTCCTCCTCAACAACCTCAACGTCCTCAGCCTCCCCAGCAACCTCAGCCGCAGCCCGAGGCGCCCTCACAAAATGCTGCCCCCGCCACACCAATGACCCCTTCGGCACCAGCTCCGAAGCTCAACGAGAAGGAGGCCCAGAAGCCCAAGGCTGCCCGGCCACGACCAAAGCTGCGCGCCCGTAAGGCGGCCATGAAGCTGACGCCCGCCGCCGTTGAGCAATTGAGGGAGATGCTCGACCAGCCCGACCCCAAGCTGATCAAGGTCGGCGTTCGGAACCGAGGTTGCAGCGGTCTGGCTTACCACCTCGAATACGTGGACAAGCCTGGTGCTTTTGATGAGATGGTGGAACAGGACGGCGTCAAGGTTTTGATCGACAGCAAGGCGCTGTTCAGTATTATTGGAAGTGAAATGGACTGGGCCGAGGACAAGCTTAACCAGCGATTCGTGTTCCGGAATCCCAACATCAGTAAGTTTTTCTCAATTGGTACTTGAACATGGGTCCTAACAATTGCCACAGAGGAAGAGTGCGGCTGTGGAGAGTCTTTCATGGTCTGAGACATGGCCGGCGTTTGGTCTGAACGGAATAGCAACTGAGGACGAACCTTTCCTCACACGAGACGACGTCAATCACCTATAGACACGAGTCAGCATCCAAAGGAAGCGTGTCCGGGGGGTATCTAGAAACCATACCAAAGTACAGGCCACCCTACGAGGGGTAGGACCCTGCAACACTTGGGCCAACAAACAGCACGCGGAGCGGCATTTATGAGTTGTGCCTTGTAACATGAAAAATGGGAGCCGGCGAGGATAGGCATGGGAGCCAAAGGCCTCGAACCGGCATAATCAATGGCGTTGGGTTAGATTGGAGAGACTACCTGCCTCTTGAAGAGCATTTATACCAGCGTACCTTGTGTACGGAATAGAAAGTGGCGATGCCATGACAACAACGTGGTCCATATATGAGTGAGTGAAGGGATTGTGTTTGTCACCATAATGATGATCTGAACTACCTGGGGTTGCTTTGGATGCTGAAGGTTGAAGGAACACCGACGAAGATGGTGAGACTGTATTGAACTATGAGCATGGAACGGGTTGAAGACTTTGGTCCATGGACATATTGAGACTTGTAAAATACAGGACGTCAACAACGAGGTAACAAACAGCGAGGATACTAATGTGCAAGGGAGAACGTACGCATTTAGTCGTTGGGGAGTGGACTGATATAACTTGCTTAGGCGACACTTTCACTCCTGACTTGCCTATTTGTATTTAAATGATTCCTTACACTTATCGATAGATCAAGGTTACTTGTTCAGTGTCTCTCGTCAGTTAGTGAGGAGCAGTGCAAATGCAGGAGTGAAGAGCCGCGACTTCATCATGGTCTGGGACTTAGTCAAGTATAGGAGGCGGCAAGATCCCGGGTCACACGGGCCGAAGCCGATCGAGATGTGTCAAAAGAAAAGAAAAAAAGAAAAAAAAGAAAATCAGCAAAAGAAAACACCAGAGAACATGCATCATGTAAGAGAACACATTTGGAGAGCAGAATAGTGGCTCAAAAAAGAAAAAAGAAAAAAAATAGAGAGCGACAACGGCAGGATTCGAACCTACGCGTGCGAACACAATGCCTTAATATGCAGGATAGCAGGGCATCGCCTTAACCACTCGGCCACGTTGTCTTGTTGTTGAAAGCTGTCTTCTAACTTTGTATCATGACCCTGGGCAGCAGAGAGTTGGCTGAGCAATTCAGAGGTCCCCTGGAGTCAAAGATGATTCCAAAGATAGGGAGGTTTAATTGCCCTATTTTAGATACCATCGAGTTGGAATGGTGGCAAAATATGAAAACAATCCAAAGCAACAATGACCGGGATCATGACAAATGTTTGAGATCACATGACTTCGCGATGTGTGTTGCTTTAGATGTTGGCGGTCGTCCACGCCCTTGCGCGTGACGCATCTCTTCTCATCGTTGTGCTTTTAAACATGAGAATTTCTGCGTCAAGAACGAAGTCCCTGAAACAATAACCACATTCTCTAATGATCGACACTTGAATCTTTCCCTGGAATCTGGCGACGTTCACTCGGCATCTCATACTCACCTACAACACGCCTGTGATATACCACCAAGCCATGGCGGCCAATGCTAAACGACCTCTCGAAGAACCCCTCGAGGAACGCAAGACGAAAAGCACAAAGGTCAAAAAGACATCATCACCTACGCTAGCCTCCACAAAGCCTTCCCCTGTCCCAGACTCCATGCGCCCCCAACTCGCCCTCATAACATCCTCCGACCGCACCGCCTTTGAGAAGCAAGTATGGACGCTCCTGTGCCAGATCCCCCGGGGATCCTTCTCAACCTACGGTCTCATGGCCGCGCATATGGGGTCTTCACCGCGGGCTGTGGGCAACGCTCTGAGGCGCAACCCGTTCGCCCCGGGGGTGCCGTGCCACAGGGTCGTGGCGACGGGGGGAGCCTTGGGAGGGTTCAAGGGGAAGTGGCCAAAGGATGGAGAAGGGATCACGATTGATGAGAAGAAAAAGTTGCTGAGAAGTGAAGGTGTGAGGCTTGATGGGAAGGGAAAGGTTATTGGGACGCCGTTTCAAGGCTTCGTATGATGCTTGCTATTGGAGTTGGGGTACTGTCTGACATGAGAGGATGAGTTCTGCAGGGTTACCAAGGATTCTAGAATGGTCATGGCAAGGTTCTTGATATGGATGGGATGGTTGATGTTGCATCTGTGAGTGATACACTGCAGCGCTCAGGAAATAGTCGGTAATAAGAACAATTGGTTTTTAAAAAAGCACAACCCTCACCGTCATTCGAGAAGATCCCAAAAAAGGCACTCCTCGGCCTCTTGAGAGCAAACTCCCGTGGGCGCTAAACATGAACGGGTCCCCCCCTGGACGCACTTCGACCAGGGCTCGGTCAACCACGCACCGAGAGAAGCCCTGGTGTAGCCGAATCCCGGAGGTGTTTTGCGAAACTATTCGCTCGTTCACCTTGATGTGTTTTCTGAAAAAGTGCATTGTCCGGCGGACTTGTATGACCGACCTCAAGTGCCGCATGTGTGTGTCACGTCAGGGCCTCGGTGGTCTTGTGCCGAGGACAGCGAGCAAGTTAGCGCTGCCGGTTACTTAAAAGTGGAATTGTGGCCCAATCTGCGAGGTCCTGTGAGATATCAAGATCCATGGGGGGGTCCCACGCACACGGCAACTGGATCATGGTCACCGAGGATGACGAGGTCTTGGGAACGGTTGGTTGGGTGTGATGTGAGCCGAGGCGATAGACGAGGGGGACATGAGATGAGATTGTCACAAGTCACAGTTTGAATAAAAGGCCACAAAAAACAGTCAGAGACGTAGGGAAAACGGTTCAAAACACCAGTTACAATCAAAACTATCACCTCACTTTCTCGCGGCTACCACAGGCTTTATCAGGACACTTTTCTGGGCCCTGCACACTGTCGTCACAGGGGAGTCGATTCCCCGGTTAGTGGGCTGGGTACCTCGGTCAATATCTTTTCCGCGTCCCTAGCCCGACAAATCCCGTGCCAGGAAAGGTGGGGCACACCAAGGGCCTTTCGCCTGTGGTTTTGGGTGGGTGGTCCGTTGGGGGCTTCCAGTTGGCTCCTGACTTGATCAAGCAGGCTTTTGACTTGACAGCTTGATCATCCGAAAAACCTCTTTTTTCCCTCTCACGATTGCATCTTCCTCCCTCTCCATACCCATCTCCCCCTCGCCAATCTCCCCTCCCCTCAGTCACAATGTTCAAGCTCGGCCGTAGTCGTGCTGTGGCTTCGGCCCTCAACGCCTCCAAGGTACGTCCTCGCATGAACAGACAAGCATGTGGTGTGTGGTCGGTTGCTGACGTCGAATCTACGATAGCTCCAATTTGCTGCTCCCGCCGCTCGATTCCCCGGCGCTCAACAAAGGAGAGCTCTGAGCATTCACGAGTACCTCTCTGCCGACCTCCTGCGACAGGTAAGAGCTTCCTCGTCCTGTCCCCCTTTTGCGACCGCCATCGTTATCGCGAGCCAAACAATGGGACCACTTCTGGTCGTCCCGCTCATCATGTGCTCTGACCTCACATGCATAACGAGCTGTGGCTAACCACCTATGATGTCAACAGTATGGCGTCGGCGTCCCCAAGGGAGCTGTCGCAAAGACGGCCAAGGAGGCCAAGCAGGTCGCTGAGCAGATTGGCACCGAGGACATGGTCATCAAGGCCCAGGTCCTGGCCGGCGGTCGAGGAAAGGGTACTTTCGACAATGGCCTCAAGGGCGGTGTCCGTGTCATCTACTCTCCCCACGAGGCCGAGATGTTTGCCCAGCAGATGATCGGCTACAACCTCATCACCAAGCAGACGGGTGCCGGCGGCCGTCTCTGCAACTCTGTCTACATCTGCGAGCGCAAGTTTGCTCGTCGCGAGTTCTACCTGGCCATCCTCATGGATCGTCAGAACCAGTGCCCCGTCATCGTGTCATCTTCCCAGGGTGGAATGGATATCGAGACGGTCGCCAAGGAGAACCCCAGTGCCATCAACACCAACTACATCGACATCAACGTTGGTGTGACTGACGAGATTGCCCGCGGCATCGCCACCAAGCTCGGCTTCAGCGAGCAGTGCATCGAGGAGGCCAAGGACACCATCCAGAAGCTCTACCAGATCTTCAACGAGAAGGACTCGACCCAGATTGAGATTAACCCTCTGTCCGAGACTTCCGACCACCAGGTGCTCTGCATGGACGCCAAGTTTGGTTTCGACGACAATGCCGATTTCCGACAGAAGGACGTGTTTGAGTGGCGCGACACTAGCCAGGAGGACCCTGATGAGGTCCGCGCTGCCGAGTCCAACCTCAACTTCATCAAGCTCGATGGTGATATTGGCTGCCTCGTCAACGGTGCCGGTCTTGCCATGGCCACCATGGACATTATCAAGCTGAACGGTGGTCAGCCCGCCAACTTCCTGGACGTCGGTGGTGGTGCCACTCCTGCCGCCATTAAGGAGGCTTTCGAGCTCATCACCAGCGACGCCAAGGTCACTGCCATCTTTGTCAACATCTTTGGCGGTATCGTGCGATGTGACGCCATCGCCACTGGTCTGATCAAGACTGTCGAGAGCTTGAACCTCAAGATCCCCATCATTGCCCGTCTCCAGGGTACCAACGTTGATGCTGCCCACCAGCTCATCAACGACTCTGGTCTCAAGATCTTCTCCATCGATGACCTACAAAGCGCCGCCGAGAAGGCCGTGCAGCTGTCCAAGGTCGTCAAGCTCGGTAAGTTACCTATTGCCGGGGATACATGTTTCCAGGTGCTAACGGATTCGCAGCTCGCGATATCGATGTCGGTGTCGAGTTCACCCTGGGTATCTAAGCGGCACAGTCGCAAACCAGATAGACGGGGCGAGGGTTGAATATTGTGTAATAACGATCTGTGAGGCTAGAGTCCCGAGTGCTGAAGATCTCCGCAAGACGGGGAGAACAGACTGGAGGTTATACGGGAGGGTGTTTCTGTTTTTAATTAGCATGCATCGATCGATCCGCCTTGGAGGTCGCGGCTCGCAAGGCGTATGATTTTGATGCCTTTGAATGGGTCCAACGGTTCAATAGAAGGACGGATCAAAGGATACGGGCGAAGGCCTCGAATAAGATGATTTCCGCGGTCATGTTCCGTTACGTGCGTGATGTTGACGGTGTTTATGTTCATTTTTGCGTCATGTCCTGGCCGACACTTGCTGACCGTCGACTCGTCTTGATGCAGGAATGATGATCAGATCATGCTGGATATAGAGTCTGATGGTGGATTAACGGATGTGCAGGCCAGTCTAGGCCATGAGGTTGGGCCAGGGCTGATGAGCCGGTGCCTGGTGCCTGAACGACAGGGGATGCTTCAGTGGGATGACGAGAAGGATGAGGAAAACCCTTAAAGACAAGCTTCTTTGCGAGTATCCACCAGGCTCGTCTGAACAAAAGGTCGGTCTGAAAGGAGAAAGATTCAGATAAGAGACAGATATGGCGTGTGTTTCCTCACTTGTCACACAAGATGTGAGATTTCGGGGTCGAGGGGGTGATATGAGTGTGACTGTTCGGTCCAGGCTCGGCTATCCAACGTCTCGGGTGGAAGGGGGGGGGGCATCGTGTCATGCAAGAAGAGCAGAGCTTTGAAGAGGGAGGCTCAGAGTGGAAACAGGTTTGTCGGATTGCTCATTTTGCTTCCGCGAGCAGGGACGAGGCTAGTTGTCATGGATAGCAAGTGGATGCTTGTAAAAAAATCTTTTCTTGTTCTTGATGCTTGTTAAAAAAAAAGAGGTCAAGATCCTTGAAGGGAAGGGGATCCATGGATGATGGCTGAAGCGTGGACGTCACCAGCCACACACACGCCACCACGTTATGGCTTTGGAGCTGGGTGATCTGCCACGCCATTTTCAGCCTCAAAAACTTGATCAACATCCTTACAAGTCTTTTGAAGCTCGAGATTTTGAAACTCTTTTTTTTATTGAGTGAGCTTGACGTAATTTTCAACTAGAAGTTTCCCATGACTCAGAGATAGGCAATACCTTGCAAAAAAAAGAATTTTCTTTTCTATTCATCACTTTTCAGGCTTTTCTTATCCTCGGTTATTCCTCAGAACCAGGAGGAGAGAGAGGCCCCACGGCGGCGGCCTTACCGCGCGCGGGTCCCCTTGATTGCCCTGGACTTGGAGAGCAAGCAATCAATTGGATCGCACCCGAATCTCCTGACGTCTTTAATCTCCTTTGCTTCGATATCTTCTCGGCCGGGCTGACCCGTCGAGCCAATGGCCGCGACTCTTGTGGATGCCGTTCGTGTAATGGGATAGGACGGCCGGGAATTGACAGGAAAAGAGACATTCCCAGGCCCACTGTTACCTTCGCAAGCGACGGAAGAGCCGCATGGAAGGGGGGGGGTGTACGTTTGCGAATACCGATCAAAGGCCGATGGGCGGGCAAGGGGTGGTTTAATCTTAGATCTGGGTGGATGCAGGGACGGGAAGAGATGTGTTGCTTGATTGAGATGGTGAGAGTTGATGATATCACGATGTGAACGTCAAGATGAACCGTTGAAGAATAAGCGTTGATGAATGAGCAAAAAGTGAAGGGAAATAAGACGAATGCAAGTGTATCTTGACAAGTCAACCAAGAGAACACTGATATTGCTTTTATGTGATACTTAGATCTCTGTTGTTGAAACCGCTTCATCAATGATATACAACTCCAACATGACGTCTTGGCAAGTGAACCTCTAACCTCTTAGCAATACACATCGAACCAGCAAATAATAATTGGCGGAAATGGCAGTTTAAACCGGAAATAAGACTTTTATTCGCTGGCCTGGTCATTCGCAGCTCTCCCTCCCCCGTGACTTACTGCGTACCTCAACTTCCCATCAAACATTCGATACTCCAATCACAAGACCAAAGCCACAAAACACTCAGCAACCTATAAGCTACTACCTATAACTCTTCCGCTTGCCGCGCCTACTGCCGTCGTCTCATTTCTCATTACTTTCCTCCAATCCCAGCAAGTCTTGGCTTTTTTTCTCCAGACACATGGGCTAGACCAAAACGCGGGGAAATGGAGATTTCTCCTATGAGGGGAAAAAAAAATCGGACCATTCATGGTGCGCTCAGAGTCTTGGCTCTGGGGAAAAGGAAGCGGTCGACCAGCTACTGAGGAATGGTCGCGCCCTGTATTGGGGGAGATATAAAACGTACTCGAGGACGCGGTAAAAACTGAGGGCATCGCCATGTCGAGACGGATTCGGATGAGGAGAGTCCCACATTTGAGAGATCCGGACGTGTCTCGGTGTTTGGGCTCTTGACGAGTTTCGCCTCTCACCTCACACCCCTGCTCCACCCGGGATCACATCTCCACTGAGGAACCACCCCTTCACCTGTGGACAAGAGAGAGAGATCAGAATGCGTCTTCGGCTTGTTCCCGGGTCCCACTGTTGCCGCAAAACGCACAGGTACCTTGGGGAGGGACAGTTGTTGGATGACCTCGGATGAAAGAGGAAGGGCATAAATACCCTGGGGAGTCCTCGAGGGTGAGGAGTTGGTTCTGTTCTGAACAGTTCAGTTTACATCAAGACACTTGAATCCATTACATCCATCCATCTACACGTTGAATCGAGTACACATTTACATCTCGACCATCACCAACACCACCACTACCACTACCACTACCACTTCTACAAACACCACCACCACTATAGACACCGCCATCATGCCTTCTGCCGCTCGAAACTGGTTCGCCCGCCACTGCGCTCCTCCTCCTCCCCTCACAAACACCCCCGTCTGCCCCTGCACCACCTGCTTCAACGGCGGCTCCCACAACAACAACTCGGCCTCCTTCTCCGTCTCCGTCTCGACATCCACCGCCGAGCCCCGGAGGCGTGCCGACTCGGAAACCTCTTCCATCTCCAGCGGCACCACAGTCACCACCGTGTCACATATCGAGACCACCAAGCAATAGACAAGACAACTACGCTACTACAACACGGAGTTTATCGAAACTTGAGAGAGCAAAAGGATATCAGCGCAAATACAGCTATCGAGCGTGGCGTTTTTGAGGGAAAACACAGCAAAGTTTATATGAGAGCGTTTTTTTTTCTGTGCTCTGGGGTTCTTTTGGATACATAATGACTCTCTTGGCTTGACAGGTCCTGGGACCAAAGTCAGGGGGGTATAATACACATGCAATTATCATTCCACTTGATTCCATTTCCTCTGTGCTTGCACTCGATTCCAACTCGTCAACAAGTCCTTGACCTCTGACAGATCCGTCCCCGTCAGCGCCTCTGTCCGTTTCGTCTCGTCCAGCGCCGTGCTGCCATGACTGTTCTGACAGTTTACATCCACTCCGTGCTCGAGGAGTATCCTCACCACTCCAACGTGTCCCCTTGAAGCCGCTTCGTGAAGCGCCGATCCTTGCTTCCCCCGCAACTCGACGTCTTCTGTCGAATCCGTCTCGTGGTCTGCCCCCCGCTCCAGCAGACGCCGCACTACATCCTCATGGTTCCCCCTCGCCGCCCATCGGAGCGCCCCCGAGCATGCAGTCTCGGCTCCGTAGTCGAGCAGCATGTCGATCACCTCTGTCCCCGGGTAGCTCTTCTGATACCACCCGGCAGCCCACCCGAGCGGCGGGAGATAGGTGCACTCGGGGTCTTGGTTGGGGTCGGCGCCGGCTTCGAGCAGGAACCTGATGAACTCGGGCCGCTGGCGACTCCGGCATGCGGCGGTGAGCGCCGAACCCTGACGGTCGTACTGCATCAGCAAGATCGAGGGGTCCGCCCGGAGGAAGACCGACACGAGCGGCATGGAGCCCGAGTAGATGGCGGCCCGGATGGGTTCCTCGGCGAGCCTGCCGGGCGGGTACTCGGCGAGCAGGAACTCGACGATGGGGATCTTCTCGGCCCACGATGCGGTTGCCAAAAGGTACTGGATCGTCGAATCGGAAGGAGGTGATTCTTCCTCGGCGGCCAAGATGTGTCGGAGCCGTTCAACGTCGCCGGATACAACGACTACCGCCAGGGACGCGGCGATCGGCTCAAACTCGAGGGAGATATAATGCCGGGATGAATTCTGACGCATACGCCGTGTCATGAACATGGTTTTTTTCTCTTCCTTTTTTGCAAAAGCCTCAGCCTTGGGGACGTGTTTAATCGAGAGAAGTCAAAGTTGGCTGAAGTGATTCTGCCTTGTGGTGAGCCGAGGTCGGAAAGGTGTAGATAGGTTTCCGACCGATGTAGGCAGGGCTGCTGAATTGTGGCCTGTTGTGTCACCCACACACAGCCTGACCTGACATTCAGTAGAACGACTCTGCTCTGTTGGCAAGAGCTGTTTTCCCGTCATGATGGTGGCTTGTGTTGGTGAGACAGCCACAGAATATACCCCCTCTTGATTCGTACACAGGTATCGATGGCGTGCTCGGGGCCGACAGCGCCGAGGGCTGAAGGTCTCACCACATTACATACTCCCTTGGAGGGTCTTTTCTGGTTCGGATATTCCAAGTTTTGAACAAAGTCTGGGACTGAGTCTTGGGGCAGCCTTATTTCTCAAGGTTCCATTGGTTCTCATGCTCTGTTCAAGGAGGGTATTGTTTCTATACTAGCTAACGCCAGTGAGTTTTTGACTCAGCCTGATAGGGCTACCTACCTTCTTCAGCACGCTATGCCTGCACCTCCTAAGGACCCGACTACCCCAGAAACCTTGTTTCTCCAGAGTTGATACTCTCACCTGAACGAACCAATTCACTCACCGGGCCGTTGAGTCGGGGCCACCTCCGGGAAAAGAGTGGGGACACGCCGGCGCCGAACAAGAGTCCGCTTCCCAATCTAAGAAAGCAACGGATGGATTGAGTCTACATCGTACGATGAATGAGGATATTTTGGTTGTCACGGGTTATAGAGATTGAAAACCCTCACCTGGACCCTTTCTGCATTCGCATGACCTATTATCTATCCGTGCATAAAATAAGCCACTCCATCTGCCGCAGCTCATTAAGTAATCCCCCGGCTTTTGACGTCACCTCATCCCACGTCCCTTTTAGCCTACAATACAGGACCTCTCTCGAGACATGGACGTCATATCAGCGGCTTTTCAACATTGATAGATTCGCAAAAACCAAGTCTTCGACTACAGCATCTCGTTATCCCTCCGTCTTGTCACCATGCCGTATACAAAGGTTGACCCCGCCATCATCGAGGCGCTCGGGCTGGACCCCGCCTGCTCGTCCATCGCTTCCCATGGCGGATCAGGCTTTGTGTCGACTTTCAAGATATCGACCACGGTTGATGGGAAGCCGGTCAACTATTTTGTAAAGACTGGCTCTGGAAAGGAGGCCGAGATCATGTTCCGAGGTATCTACTCTAGTTCCTCTCACAGCTATAACCTCTAATCCAACACTCATAGGTGAACACGCCTCCCTCAACGCCATCGCAGATACAGTCCCCAACTTCTGCCCTCACTCCCATGCCCACGGGGCCCTCTCCAATCGCGAGGGACACTTCTTCCTCGTGACCGACTTCCTGGACCTTGGATCTTCAGCCCCCGGTGGCTCGGGCAAGACCCTGGCTGCAAAGCTCGCCCTCCTGCACACGACGCCCGCACCCGTCCCGGAAGGCCATGATAAACCCATGTTTGGCTTTCACGTCCCGACGTGCTGCGGATCCACGGAGCAGGACAACTCGTGGAAGGAGTCGTGGGCTGACTTTTATGCCGAGAACCGTCTGAGGCACATCAAGCGCGAGGCGGTTCGCAACCACGGCTCAGACCCAGAATTCGAAAAGGCCATCGACGCGGTTGCTTCCAAGGTTGTCCCACGGTTGATCGGAGATGACGTCGTCAAGAACATCAAGCCGGTCGTCATCCACGGCGACCTGTGGAGCGGCAACCACTCGAGAGGGCAGATCGCCGGCAAGGGAGGATGCGAAGAGGTAGTGTACGACCCTTCGGTCGTCTATGGCCACTCCGAGTATGAGCTCGGCATGATGATGATGTTTGGGGGCTTCACCCCTCACTTTTGGCGTGAATATGTGCGGCTTGTGCCCCCGGCTGAGCCTGCGGCAGAGTTCGAGGATCGACTAAGGCTATACGAACTGTAAGCAGCCCCCTTCAACCTCTAGTTTGTGACGTATACTGACTCCTCGTCCCAGATATCACCATCTCAACCACTATGCCATGTTTGGAGGTGGTTATCGATCAGGAGCCATGTCCATGATGAGGGGTCTCATCCACAAATTCGGACAAGGAGATCAAAGCAGCAAGACGAAGGACTAATCAAGAACCATGTAGAATTTGATGAATTGAATGCAAAATGCCTCAACGCCTGAACGTGATCGCTTGTATAAACCCATCTCTAAGTGTGTTAACCAAAATAAACTCGCCGGATAAAAAAATGCAGCACTTGTCCAAGATATAATGGTCGTCTGGCTCACGCAGCTAGCATGGCCGGTTGCTTCCTCCTTTCGGCCTGCGCCTCTTGCTCTCGTCTCTGTTCTGCCACGGGCGGTTGTGCGATGGGGACTGAGGGCAACTCTTGCGCGACTTCGGCTTCGAGGGCGAGCAATTCCTCTTCCACTTCCTCCTCGTCCTGGTTCGAGATGCGGCCTCCGAGCATATCGCTAACTTCCTAGAGGGACGTAAGTAACGATCCATTAACAAACGGGGTCCTAGGATGGCTCACCTGCTGATACGCGATCGCATCCGCCGTCTCGCCCATCAACTTCTCCACATGCTCTATACCGCCCATCTCGGCATGGATCTCCTGCAGCACCTTTGTCCCCTGCTGCAGTCCAAACAAGACATCCTTTTGTATGAGCGCAAACTCGACGTCGGTCGTCAGCTTCTCGAGCTGGGCCAGTTGCGCGTCCGTCTTGGCGAGCAGCGACTCCTGGTACTTTTTGCGCCGCAGCGCCAGCAGAGCCCTCTTCTTGTCGCCCTTTGCCAGCATCTGCCTCGCAATCTCGGTCTCCTTGTCGGTGAGCACGCTGATGCGCCGTTGGTACTGGTGTAGCTTGTCGCGCTGGTTCTTCATGTCCAGGATCGCCCTAGCCGGGGGTGGGAGAGGTGTCAGTCACGAGCGCAATCGGAGATGGAGATGGCGGAGTGATTTGGGGGGAGGATAAGGAGCTTACTTGTCCTGGGCTGTTACTTTACTCGCGTTGCCGCCCATGGTGAGTATCACGGCCTCGATAATTGCCGTTGAATGGCCTAGAAAGGGATTGTGGTGGTGAAATTGCGCAAGATTGCGTCTGCTTGAGTCGGTTCGGCGATTGTCACGAGGGAAACCATCGTCATCGGGCGCAGAAGGGTTCCACAGCTTTATCGATAAGCAAGGCCCCTCCAAATAGAGATAGATGTATAAAATATTCATAACTACTTCTTGACGATTGAACATTACTATGAACGTATCTTGTAAATTTTTGTTAGCATAGATAATGACTATTATATAAAGGTAATCCAACTTAAGAAAAGAAAAGAATTATTTAAAATAGAGTCAATGTTCGAGAGAGTTCCATGCAATTATCTGTTAGGCTTACAATGAGATACGTCTCTCAGTTTAAACACCGTTCCTTCCTGCTTCAACAAGACGTAATCAAAAATCATGTTCAACGCAAATACTTAATTCGTAACAGCTGCTACTCTCCTCTCCCCTCGTTACTGAATTTCCTCCTTTCAATCTATCATTGAAGTGCTGGTAACCAGGTACCTACGAGTTCTGTCTGCCTTACGTAAGTCTCTTGACCCTCCACCACAGTCACTCTGCACAATCTTATCGATCGGACCCATCACAGAATTTCTCTCCAGCGCAACCCTCATACCAAACGTCATGACGCTGGGCGCCAAACGGCCCCGGGTCAACCTCCGGCAGGGCCTCGACCGCGACGTCTATCAGATCCTCAAGAAGCTTGAAGACGCCAACGATGGGAAACCCTTCAAAAGCATCTCGGCCGTCTACGACTCCATCAAGCGATCCAATTCGAGTCTGAGCCGACAGAAGAAGCGTCCTCTCGAGGACTCGATCGAACGAGTGCTACAGTTTCGTAAGGAGGAACTAGGCGACTCGAGCGACTCGGAGGCCGCTCTCGAGGAGCCGTCGAAACCCGAGGACGATCGATTCCTGCTCAATCGCCAGATGACGAAGCATTGGCACAAGGCCCAGAGCCCGTCCGGCGGCCAGAATTCGACGCCGCAGAACACGAACGAAGCTCCGCGCGCTGTCAAGAAGCGACGGCTGCAGGAGGATGGCCAAGACCAGAATGGCGCAACAACGCCAAAGGGCGCCTTGACGGACACAGATGCGCCAGCCCTAGACAAGTCGGACAAGGACAAGGCATTGAAGAAGACATCAAAGTCGAGCCGCTTCAGAGTCGAACACCCCTCGGATCCCCTCCTTCTCGGCGGTGTGAGCGACATCTTTTCAGACCTAATGCGCATAACCGAACCCGCTCTCAAATGGCCAGAATTGTATGCGACCAAGAGTTGGCGAAAAGTGCCGGGCATTGTATTGTCAGGCCCGCCGGGCATTGGCAAGAAGTCATTGGTCAAGTCTCTTGCGGCCAAACTCGAGGTTCCAATTGTGTCCCTCGCAGGTTGCTTGGAAGACCCTGAACGCATGGAGAGGAGTTTGAATGATGCGATTGATGAAGCAATGAGGCTCGCCCCATGTATCATTCTCATCGAACAGCTTGATTGGTACATGTCGAAACCAGGAGGAAGCGGACACAGCGAGAGTCATCGCCGGACCGTGACACAGCTTATGCGACAGATGCAACGGCTAAAGGCGGATCAAGAGAAGGATGGACACGTCTTGGCCATGGCGACGACTTCAAGGATCACGGACGTCGACCCTGCGGTGTTGAAGGAGGGCTTGCTTGAGCGCACAATCCAGATGAGGATACCTGACCTCGAGGCCCGGCAAGATATCTTTAAACACATCACACGAGGCATGCAGCTCGCCGAGGATGTCGACTTCCTGGCTCTAGCCAAGATGACACACGGCTTTGTCGGCGCGGATATTGTCGTCGTCACGACGCTGGCTCAAGACGCTACAATAGAGCGAATCAGGCACATGGACGAGTATCGGAACTGCTTCATCAGCCTCGACGAACCTATTATCGACCCATCAGCAGACCTTATGGAACTCGCCGACCAGGCACCTCGCCCACCTTTTCCAGAGCCCCCTGAGATCCCGGTAACTCTGGAGGACTTCAAGATGGCCATCAAGGGCTTCACGCCTTCACTCCGCAAGGAAGGCTTCACTGTCATCCCCAGCGTCACATGGGACCAAGTCGGCGCCCTCGAGCAGGTCCGCAACCAGCTCGACATGTCCATCATCGGGCCCATCAAGAACCCAGAGCTCTACCTGGGGGCCGGTATCAACCGTCCGGCTGGATGTCTCCTCTGGGGCCCGCCTGGCTGTGGCAAGACCCTCGTCGCGCAAGCCGTCGCCAACGAAGCGCAGGCCAGCTTCATCCTCATCAACGGTCCCGAGCTGCTCAACAAGTATGTGGGTGAGTCGGAGCGTGCCGTGCGCGAGCTGTTCAACCGTGCTCGCTCTTCCACCCCTTGTATCCTCTTCTTTGATGAGATGGATTCACTTGTGCCTAGGCGTGACAACTCTTCCACAGAAGCTGGTGCTCGAGTTGTCAACGCACTGCTCACAGAGCTTGATGGCGCCCGTGATCGTGCTGGCGTGTACGTCATCGGCACAACCAACCGTCCAGATATGATAGATCCGGCCATGCTCCGACCTGGTCGTCTCAGCGTCCAGCTCTTCTTGGACCTACCCACAACAGACGAGCGAGTCGACATCCTGCACGCCATCTACCGCACGAACCATCCATCAGCTACGCCAACCGAACTCAATCACCTCGAACCCGTCGCACGCGACAAGCGGTGTGGCGACTTTAGCGGCGCTGATCTAGATGGATTGCACATCCGGGCTGCCGAGAACACTGTAAAGCGTGTGTTGAAGGGCGAGAAGAAGAAGCCGGAGATTGACGAGCAGGATTGGGAGTATGCCTTGACGACAACCCGCCGCAGTGTGCGAAACCCAGAGTCATATCGGAAGCTGGAAGCCAAGATGCGGGAGACCAACTGATAGATACCATACTTTTAAGAGACTGTATATATCTTTTGAAGAATTTAATGATTACATTATGATAATAGCTGTTTAGATTGTGATGATAATGATTTCTTCCATTTTATGCTGTCTGTTACTTCTCTTAATGATAATTAGCCAGCCATCGGAGTTGATTCATGATGCTTGCATCGTCGATCATCCATTCTGCATCCCTTCAGCCACCTCATGGCTTGACCTTAGTCAGGGGCAACAAAATGCCCGATGACATCCATGGATGGTCCGGTCCCGATCCGCCGCAAATCATTTGCCGCATTCGCCGCACCGGAGCAACGGAAATAGCTCGGCGAGCTAAACCTAGAAAGATGAAGAGGAAAGAAAAAAAAAGTTGGTTTGTCCTCATGATCGGGAAATCTTGGTAACTTTTTTTTTCTCGCACCAAGCTCAAAACCGCTCACAAGAGCCGCACCCGCCGCTCCCCGGCTATCGGTGGCTCATGACTTGTTTTGAGTGACTTGTCATCGAAAATGACATGATTTAGATTGGTCGGCGATAAATTGGAATGGATCGGGGAGGTCGGGAAACTTGAGTACTACGTAGATCGGCGACCACCTTTTTTTTTTGGTTGTCATGGGTGCAAGGAATGACGTTGAGGACGTGCACGAGAAAGGAATTTCATGAGAGTGAGGCATCGCGCTGAGATCAGTCAATCAAAAAACATCCAATTCTTTTCATCATACAACAATACAAGGCTCAGGATATGAAAAGGGCGGATTCTTCTTCTTTTTTAAATCGTAGATCCCTATACCGCCCTCCCTTAACCAACGCCTGGCTTTTCTTCTTCTCTGTCTCGGGATGAAGAAACGCATAAAGAGGAGATGGGAATAGGTACAAGCACGTTTTGTTCTTCTAAGTGCTGTATGGTCTATAAGTACAATCGCCCCCCTGGCGCGATCCCTCGTCTATCAAAATAAAGTCGTAACATTACACGCGATGTCTTTTTGGTGTCGCTTAAGCACAAGAGTCCTTGAGGTAGCTGTTGGAGGACAAGGGTTAGCCATGGGTTTGTTCATGTGAGCAAGAAAGTGGTGCTGCTCTCTCTCGACACGCGACATCGGAGATGCAGGTATCGAGATGGAGCAACGAAAGGCAAAAACTTACGCAATGAGGTCGTTTCGGTCCTTGGCCTTCTTCAGGCCACCAAAGGCCATCTTGGTGCCGGGGATGTACTTCTTGGGGTTCTCGAGGTAGTCGAAGAGGGTCTGGTCGTTCCACTCGACACCCTTCTGCTTGTTGGCGTCGGTGTAGGCGTAGCCCTCGACGGTACCACTCTTGCGGCCGAAGAGGCCGTGCAGGGCGGGGCCGATCTTGTTGCCGCCGTCCTTGTCAACGGTGTGGCACTGAGCACATCGGGTCTTGAACAGGTTGGCACCCTTCTTGACGTCGCCTGGAGGGATGTCGAGTCAGTACATGAGTGAGAATGCGGATCCGGTGCGGTGCCGGGTGTGAGCGCTGCTGAGAGGGATTGAGTCTGAGGGAGGGCGAGGGTGAGATTGCGATGCAGCTACTGCTGAATGGCGTCGCACAGGCTGTTGATGAGCCATTGTCGAGAGAATCTTGGTCAGGAGGGAGCCTTGTCTGGGTAAAATGACGCAGGCTGAAAAGACACAGCTCGCGTGCCCGCCGTCAGCGGTCGCCGCAGCACCCTCAAAAGATCCGAAACCTCGAATTGAAGCCATGGAATCCTCTGCGCCAAAGCTCCTCTGCCTCGCGATCCTCAATTGACCTCCCAGCGGCGCTCGCGGTCCCGGCGCAAACAAAGGATGTGGAATTGCTGCACAGAGGAAAAACACTTACCGCCAGCCATTGTGAATGTTAGGTATGAATTAACGGGTAAAGGATGAGGTGGTAAAGGCAAAGGTGAGGCTCGAGCCAAGGTCAAGAAATGGATCTTGAAGATGTGGTTGGTAATGGAGAGAGGGAGAGAGGATGAAGAAGAAGAAGGAGGGAAGGAGAGAGAGAGAGAAAAAAAAAAGGGAAAGAGGCAAAACAAATCTTTATGACAGCATGACAGACAAGCCCGCCAAAAGGGCCGCCCGCCGCCCGCCGCCCCGGTGTGTGCCTGCCTTGGCCATCTGCCCGGGAAGTTTGCTCACTTTTTCGCCAACGGCTGTCCGGCAGCCACATGTGGCTGGCGTACGCACAGCCAATCAGGGCGCGAGAATTACGCAGACTGCGAATGTGGCTCCGGGTGAAGTCGGATCATGAGGGCGGGTCCCTGCGCGGCTGCCAGGTTTTTCCGGGGGGGAGAGTAAAATACCTGATGTCAGAACCTTTGACCTCTTTCGGTTTAGACTGGATAAACGGAGGGGAGCAAACAAGCGGAGTGGGTCCCCCGTTTCCCGGGTCCGAGTCAGTGCTTGAATTTTTTCCCCTTCAGCGGACTTCGGAAAAAAGATTCTTCTGAATCGAAAGTGAGGGCATCGCCAAAAAACACAACCTCAACCAACCACCAACCTCGGCCTTGAAACGCCCGCCACGCGCGGAGAAGTCACAGGATCATCGCAAAGCTTCTCATTCCCCCCTGCAAGAGGCACACCTAGCAATGGCAACCCGTGCCATAATCCCCCGCTTCCTCCTCCCCCTCCAGGGACCCCTCTGGCGCGGCATCAGCATCCCGCTCTCCCAGAACAGCATCCGAATCCGCTTCGCCAGCTCCTCGACGGAGAAGCCCATCGTCCTCGAGAAGCCCGCCCGCTTCAACCCGCCTTCCCACGGCTCCCGGGCAAAGAAGAACCATGTCCCCAAGCACTACGGGCCCGACCTCACCGCCGCCGAGATCGCCGCCCAGAACACCAAGAACTACCCGGGCATGATGGCTCCCGAGGGGACCTGGGCGCACTTCTTTTGGCACAGCAGGATTCTGCACACCTTCATCACCATGGTGCGTTGAATTCATGCCTCAATTGCTCCCCCAACGAGCAAAAATCACACCACCGATACTAACTAACCCCTCACAGGGCACCCTCTTCGCCCTCGGCGTCTTCACCTTCTTCATGAACTACGCCTACAACTCTCCCTACAAGGACCTCGTCCCCCCCATCTCGGACCTCTGGACGCACCCGGTCCACTTCGTCGTCGCCTGGAAGAACGTCATCCTGCTGCACGAAAAGGACAAGGCCGACCGGGCCGTCGAGCACCGCACCCGCCACCTCGACGACGTCGCCAAGCGCCGCTACTTCATGAAGATGCACGGCATCGAGACCAAGGACCCCGTGTCCATCGTCTTCGGCAAGGGCGAGGGAAGGTCCGAGGACGAGCTCGAGGCCGCCGCCATGGGACGGGAGCCCCCTCAGAAGACCGAGGAGGAGGAGAAGCCAGAAGAGGCCAAGAAGAAGTGGCTTGGTATCTTTTGAAATGTATAAAAATGGCAGCCAAAAACTCAAATCTGCTTGTACAATAGCTGTAGCATAATGAGCCCCACGCCTTCCAAGTCGCAGATTATATGATTACATCGAATATCCGGCCTCTCACATCTTGTAGTATTCTATGCCGCAGTGATCAAGTTGCAATTGCCCCATCATGTCAGCTCAACGCCCTCCAGACCGTCCAACACCTCATCCGCAACACCACCCTTCTCCAACACGGCCTGTATTATGCCATCCATGACACCAAACTTGGTTCCTCCCAAAGGCGCCTTCCATACTCCCTCAACATCCTGTGCATCGCTCGTCTGCTTTGTCCCGTTGGGATTCGTAGTATGCGGCACACCAGGTGGTGTGAGTCTCGAGGGCGGATCTACAGTCCGGATAGACAGCAACCTAAGCTGACGGCCCGTAGAATCGACTTCCATGTCGCCCTCCGTCTTGACGCGGCGCACCTCGGCCACAGAAACTGCGAGTGCCGTCTCCGCGACAGCAAGCTCCTCCTTAGCCGGGTCAAAGATGGTGTTGTCGCCGACCCCGACGACCAGCAGGGTAATTGGGGGTCGCGAGCCAGCTGCGCCAGCACCCTCACGCGGGTACAGGAACGTCGAAGCCTCCCAATCGTCGTCAAACATGGGGTCTTCGTCGCCCTCGGACTTGAGGCGCGGGAGGCGCGTTGCCAGGAGGGCAAGATGGGTTGTGAGTGAAAGAAGAGGGAGAGGATATGACAGCGGAGGTGATATTAGCAGAACCTGTAAATTCGGTCAGTATCAGCCTTGCCACAGAAGAAAACAATCCGCAGATGCCACACATACGTCGAGATATAGCCTCCAGTGAAACCGCCTGTTGATCCTCAACTTCTTGGCAAACTCCTTGTCAGCCAAGAGCGCCTCCCTCAGCATCTCGGCCAAAAACACCGTCGAGGCATCATCATCCCTCTGTCCAGGAATCTCCACCGCTAGTTCGAGCCAGTCACCCCTCGTTCTATCCTCTTCGCCCTGGTCCTCCTCCCCGCCGGCCGTCTTTTCAATCTCGGCCTTGACTCCCACGATGGCCTCGGTGCCGTCAGCAAAGTGGACGCGCGCGCTGCCGTTTGTGCCAGGGAGTACTCCCGTCTCAGCCGTCAGAGGGCGGAACTGTGTCGGCGTGCGGCCATCGGGTCGGATGGGTGGTCGGAGTGAGAGGGTGCGGTGGAGGTAGGCGAGCTCAGCAGGCGAGAAGAGGCTTTGCTGCGTCGCCATTGTGATGGCGGCGGGCGCTCAACAGCTGATATAACCGTGGTGTTCTTCTCAAGCTTAAAAGAGGTAGCAATGCTAGTTCTCTATGGGGCGCGACGCGGAAATGCTGTGTCGCAAGCTGGGTCTCAATCACTCGATGATTTTTGATGTTTGGAAAAGGTTGGTCCTTCACCGAGGTGAGTGATAAGATAAAGGAAAAAGCTAGGTGTGGTGGTAGGTGGGTTGCAGATTGCGGGGTGCTTCATGGAACCTCAGACCTCCCATTATTACTGTCAACTCAACCCCAACTTGCAAGTATTTCAAATCATTTCAGCGTAATACTTATCCTTCTTGATTCATGTTCACCAGCATCATCATCAATTTTCTATAGAATCACACAAATCGCCCTCATCCCTCATAGAACCCTATCCTCATCCTCCTCGCGGCGTGAAATCCAAGCAAATTCGGTCTATCAGATCTGGCCCAATGGCTGCAACAAGCTCTGCAACTCCAGCCTTCAATCCCGGATAATCCTCCACACCTCGTTTGTCCCAAATGACAAGATTTGACGTCTTGTACAATGGTTCATCATGCCTAATCTTCAGTGCGATGTTATCCAGATCCCAGTCGGCCACTGAGGAGAGAGGGGGAATGCCCGGCATGTTGACGGTGAAGAGCCAGTCATCTTCATCATCTCCGGATTTCGAGTCATCTGATTCTCCATCCAGCTTGTTGCTCATCTCCACGTCCTCATCAGTACTCGATGGACCATCACCATTACCGTTAGACTCGCTCTGCTTCTCCAAAGACAGGCTGACAAACGGCTTCCTATCCAGGAGATCCAGCATCTTTCGATCCAGAGGATCCCAGTCGAGTGAGTTCGGATCAAGAATAAACTGCGGTGAATAGTCGATCTTGTACCGCATCTTGGGGCAGCTGTGGATGTAAAAGCCTGGATACCACCATCCATAACCCTCCTCGATGGACAGAGCAATCTCGTAGAGCGCACCGAGCTTACCCGGCCCCCACTTGTGAATGCTCTCATGGTAGAGGAAGTAGACTGAGCTTACACACTCTGGCAAGAGATCAAGCACACCGATCGCCACGAGCTTACCATCCAGCCTGTAGCAATGATGAAAAGACCCCAGGCGGCGCTCTTTGCCGTTCGAATCCATCATCGTCTCTTGTCTCAGGGGCGAGCTGCATAGGAAGCGTTTGAAACCTCCCGCAGTTATCTTGCTCGGCTCCTCCTTGTGTACCACCCTCTGGTAGTTTTCGTAGACTGCAAACTTTTCTTCTGTGAAATCATCCGACTCCAGAGTCACGACAAGCTTGTGTGCAGCCTCAGGGGGTTTGAGCAGCTGAGCATCCTCGGCCTCGTGAATCCGCTCGATCAGGTCAAAGTGATTATCTCGCTTCTTCGCCTGGTCACGCGACTTTGGGTGAAGACGAGCAACCTCTTTCGTATAGGTCTCGCCCATGACGTACCTGTTGAAGCGGTTGATGGTCTGTCGCTGGTCCCTGGATGGCTTGAACTGGCCAGAGTCGAGGCGGATGGTGTAGTGAGGACAACATGACCGACGCTGATCAGGTCGATACATGAGCGTACCAGAACGCCTCCAGCACCTATCAAGAAGCGTCTGGTAAAACCCGGGGCTCAGTGATGATGCAGAGGCGTAGTAAGAATAGCCTACCATCCCACGTACTAGTTAGCCTTGCCCTGTCTCTCGGTGCCTGGTGTGGAAGGAGTATGACAAAGAGTGGAAGGGAATATCGACTTGGCACGTGTAGAGTCTCTCCCCCATGATACGACTATGCGGGAACTGGAGTCTCGTGCCGTCAGTGGAGCAGGTGTCGAGGCGTTCGGGGAAGCAGGAGATGGGGAGGTGCAGGGGCTGGGTTCACGTTTTGACTGACTGTTGCCACGCTTTCCACAGTAGCCGCATCTTGATGACTTGGAGTAGGCTAATCGTCGGTCAGCATTCGGTCAAGAAGGAGGTATAAATGACAATTGCGTGGGGGATGAGTGGTAGAAACTGAGACTTTGTGAGGTGTCAAGTGTAGAACACAGAGCGTGGGGGCCAAGAAGGGCATGAGATGCGTGTAAGAGGCTGGAATCGTCACGGGGAAGGTACAGCCAAATAATAGACAGGCATATGATGGGTGTGAACAAAAATGGCCTCGAGGCATTGGCCATGTACAAGGCTCCTGGCCCTTGAACAGACTCCGCGACGGCCCGACCTGAGAAAGATTCCGATATCCGACTGTTGACCTGAAGCCTTGTCCATGGTAGTCAGAGGATCACGGCATAGCATTGAGTTGTGTCATGTCATTGACAGACTGCCCAGGCAGAGGCTGGAAGTGTATCATGCGCGAGTATGCGGGTGATGCAATAGCTGGAGAAGGCACTGGTGCCAGCAACAGTCTTGTCACACGTTCAAGCAAAAGATGATGGCCGTACGAATACGGATGCTGGGATTGGCGAACAAACAAGCCGGCAGACCCATGGCTACATGAAGGCAACGGAAGCGGCAGCATCATCAACAACTTGTTGAGAGTAATTGTGGGCGGGTGTGTACAAGCCAGAGCCATTGACGTTGATGTTGGCAGCTCGGACATTGGCCCGCAAGCATTGAGATTGGATCGCAGAACCTGTGGGACGTGGGATTCCTTCTGGTCTGTCGACCAGACAGCTCAAGGCCGAGGCAAGTCGAAGCCGTAGCCAGCCTAAATTGGGCATGGAAATTGAAGTGGATGTGCTGTAAGTGTGCAAGCAAGTGAAGTGGAAATGGAGCAACGTGAGCGACTTGGCCCGGACGGGGAAGACGGGGGCGCCACGGGGAACGGCCGCGGCGGAGCTCAAGCGCAGGCGCCGGCAACCAACGACAAGCCGGCATTGCACCACGCGCGCAAACGGTTGGAGCAGAACAAGGGAATAAGCACTCACCAATTGGCGAGATATACTCGTACCGCAACGACGCATCTTCAGGGATGCGCATGCCACTGGGTTCCATCGTGGGCCTCGAGGCAGCACCGGCAGCACCACTGGAGCCGCGGAGCTGAAAAAGCACCCAGCCAGGAAGAGATGCTCTGGCGATGGATTGCCCGAGACGGAACCACCTGGAGCCGTCCCTCGACCGAGGAGGGGCGCCGGGGCCTATGTATGTGCTGTAGGGATGGATCTCACGGACCACGACGAGTTGGAGATGAGGACGTCACCCACGAGGGAGGCTACCCAGGACGGGCAAGTCGGTGCGTGAGGTACCGCCTGCGTCCGGCGGGATGGCTCGCGGGTGGAGGGGCGGATTCCCGGGCGAGCCTTGCTTGGATGGATGGAGGGGGCGTGTGAGTTTGTGCTTGTTGAGCAAAGAAGCGATCGCGTGCCCGCCAATTCCCCTCTTGAAACAAGGGGAAGCAGTGTGTGCGTGAGCGTGGGATGTTGTGTGTGTCTGTCTGGCTGGCGGAAGAACGTTAACCGAACTGGTTGCTTGCGTGCACACGGGATGATGACGACCCAACGTTGGTCGACCGACGGTGATCGTGTGCGATAGGCAGTCTAGCTCGACCAGCAGTTGTGAGCCAGCTTCGATCTGGGCGACTAGGGGGAGCAACCGAACAGGGGTTCAGCAACCCAAAAGACACACAGAACAAGGGCGTGATTTGAGAGATGGGGGAGCTTCTGAGGCAGGCCAGGCAAACTGCGCGGATCGACCCAGGATCTGGGATCCGATGAAAGGCGCGAGCACAGAGGCTGGAACTGCAGAGGTCTGTCTGTCTGTCTGTCAGGCTGTGACCGGTGAGGAAAAGTCGGAAGATGAGAAGTGGGCGCCTGGTGGGTTTTTGGGCGAGCTTTGAGGAAGGGAGATGGAGAAGATGGAGATTGGAGGTTGACGCACGACGTTTGAAGATCAACAAACGGCTCAGCACCTCAGGCGAGGCAACTGCGAATGACGGGTGCTGCCAGCCAGCTCCTTCCAACTGCGGGGTGATACCTACACCGGCTCCATCCTTCACTACCGGGCTAGGTACCTATTTTCCACCTTAACAAGTGTCTTTGATAGCAGCTCTACAACTGTATCAAGCAAACATAAAGAGCCCCAATATATCTGATACGAAAGGCTCCTTCCACGAAGCTCCTCCCAAGGCGTGTCATGATTTTCTTTCACTTGGACGCATGCACATATGTGTGTCCATGTCTTGGAGCCCCTACCAGGTCTTCTCCGATAGAGTGCAGGGCAAAGGGTGCTACTACTCCAGGGTCCAGCCCAACGGATCCGACCGCTGAGGTTCCCGAAACATGTACAGAAAAGTAGCTTGCAGGGGGTTGACAGATTCGTTTCTTTCTTTCTCTCCCACAGCATAGAGGTGAGGTGGGCTCGCTTTTACGGTGAAGGGCCAGACACCGCGTCCAGTAGGAACATGACCCGACTCCCAACACACACACTCACACTCGACGCACGACAAGGCTGAGCCGTTGTGACGCCGACTGGTCGATTTCCCATCTCATGTCATGCTGATGGGGGGGACAGAGGTACATGTCCAGGGCCGGGAACATGAGATGAGATTGGAGAAGACGCAGGAAACACGATCGCCCTGGCCGATGGTGGCCAATCCCCAAACGTTGACGACGACCTGTTTCCTCTATTCCTTGCATGCTGCAGCTCTCGGCTGCGACGAATGAGAGGAAAAGCAAAGAACCTACCAGCCTAGTGTCTAAAAGTGGACGGTTCCAGGGCCACGACAACAACCGACAATGACTTGCTTGCCTTGCCTTCCTTGTGCCTCCTTGGGGGAGAGGCTCCATCTCTCTGCAGGTTTCGAATGCTTCTGTCTGTGTCTTGTTCCGCCAGAAGCCAAGAGTCACGGCACCCATTCCTCTATCGTCCGACGTGCGGGCTTTTTCCCATCCTTTCGTTTCTTTTCCTCGGGCCTCAGCATCCGGTATTAGTGGACGTTGGGAGCTGTGGAACTAGACACGCTATGAAATTACCGGCATGAAGTGATTGGCATAGCTAGAGACTCTTTATTGTTGAAGAGAACCGGCGGAAGATGGCCGGCGGAATAGACCTGGACATGCAATGCCAAGCATAAATGCACACCACCTGCCAATTGGCGACTTGAACGATATGACGTCCTGGGCGAGAGATGGAAGGCAAACAAGACCGGGCATGTTGACTTACAAGGCCGTCATCGGACGTCGACGATAGATGCGCAGAACCCCAATTGGAACATGACAACTTAGCCTGCACTGGAAAACGCGTCCTTCAGCCACGGGGGCCAGGAGGACAGGCAGAAGGCTCGCATCGACGACGACATGCTTGTAACTGTACTCCTCTGTATGGAGCAATGCAGTACAAGCGCCGGCCGGTCCTTCTGCCCCTCCCCCTCCTCACCTCCCACCTTATTTAGGTGCATCGTACGTCAGGGTAAGGTGGTACAGCGCAGGAGCTGGCCGTGGGCGACGATGAACCTATCATTGGCAACATGTGAATCAAGAAGAGGCCAAGCTTGGAGTCGCCGCGAGCGAGACGCCGCAAGCCCCCCCAGTCCCTTCTCCCCCCTCCCCTTCTGATGCCAGCGCCATGGGTACCCCACGCCCTGCGAGCGAACGTAGAGCCTGCGTCCGCGTGCTGATATACCGACTCGAGACGTGGTTGCAAAGGGACCCGACCCAGATCAAAGACTTTTCTTGCTGCTCCAAGGGCCTGGCTGATGGCCAACCGGGTTTGTTAGAGTGCATGGCCGTGATGCATGCCCGCTTCCCTTTTGGGCGTATTGTTGCACGACGAGTTATGGACGCTGACGCTATTATTTCTTCACCCTCTTTCAGTTAACAGTTTCTAAGCCTTTTCCGTCACGAATCATGATCACCCATGATACAAGATGCTTAGAGAGCTTATGAGAGAGTCACAAGAACCCGTCAGCCACGCCCAATGCCTTTGGGGTAGATCGTTGCGCTCACATCGACATGCTGCTGCTGCTGCTACTACTGCCGCACATGCCACATTCTTACAGTGACGGCAGCCTGAGGCGAGCTTCCTTTCTCATTCTGTTCTTAGTGGCACCACGCAACGCACGCTCCGTCATGGTCATGGCACAACTCGGCCCTCATTCTCCATCCCCCAAGCCCCAGGCCGTGGGTTCTGGGCGGGACGAGCGGAGACGACGGGTCCAGCGATAGACTGTTTCCATTTCCAGGGAGAGCCTAGGCCATAACTCGCTTGACTGAGGTGCCAGTAACGGGAAATAGGGGATTTCTTTTTGGCACCCTTTGGCTCGCAGGTCAGTCTCCTGGTCCTTTGCCTGTACTTTTCGTACGTAGAAGCCTGGGTCAGAGATTCCTTGCATGCACCCTCCTACTCCTTTCAACCATCTTGCATCTTCCATCTCCTCTGTTAGTCTCGCCAGGGCGTCTCTGATAGGAAGAAAAGGGGGGCGTGGCCTCACCAGGGCAAAAAAAGACAGACAGATAAAAAAAAATCTCCAATGATGGCACTCTCCCCATCGCATTACCCCCCCATGTGCATCCCATGCTTGTCTGCCACATCCATCCTCCTCCACGCCCATTGCCCTACTGAGAAGGTATAGTATAGCACCGTGGTACATCCCGGGTTGGCCCTGGCTTGCCTTGCAGTCTTGCTCTCGCGGCTGGAGAGAATGAAGCTTTTTTACGGGGACAGGTGCTGGCTAGCCTATCCATGTTCCATCGACCACGGGCGGGCTACCAGATTAGCTTGAGTATAAAGCCAACTGGCTCTGTCACCGCCGGCATCTCAGTTTCTGGTCTGAGAGTTGGACGGCACGAGACAGACATGTAACGGTTGGATGTCTATTACCAAAGCACCTTTACCTCACATTTGCTCTCGTTTATCTCTACTCTTATACGTCAGCTCCATGCCATTGGCCCTCCTTTTACCTTTATCCCAGCTACCCTCCTCTTTGACTTTTTGTTTTTACAAGCGTCCCGTCACCTTGACGAACAGACTCTCTTGAGCCACGTGCTGAGCTCTTAGCATTGGACTTTACAAGGTTTCTGTCGCTACAGCACCTACCAGGAACCCCGGGTTGTTTGGCGAGGCGCCTACCCTGCACTTCGCAACTCCAGTACCTGCGCGACAGGCCTCTTTTTTCGGCGTCCATCCCGTCGATATCCATCTTGTAATCGAGCTTCTTCTCGAAAGATCTCGCCTCCGACCTCGCTTCCGGTGAATTTACCAGCGGAGTATTCTCGCCGATAACTCCGGAACACCACCCGATAGAGTTCCTGCGCGCCGTAAATTTAGCCTCTGTCCCTGCCTACCTAGCAAGCAAGCAGCATTGGATCTCTCTCCATACCAAAATTCTGGCTTGGCTTGGTACATTCATTACTCGCACCAACAAGCCTCATCTCCTCTCCTCCGTCACCGTCAGCTCTCAGTCAGCCAGCACAAAAAACCACCAACAAAAAAGGCAACTTCCCGCATCAGAGTTTGCCTGCATCGGTTGACCCAGCGAAAGCCCTCGGTTCCACACCGTACAGTACCAGCGACTCACTGCCCCCGGGGTACCACCTCGCCCTACAAAAGCTCCATCCATCTGCGCACCTCAGCAAAAGCTACCGACCTGCCCTGCCCTGTGCTACTGGCAAGCTTACAAGGGGTACCATCGACAGGCCACTACGCATACTCCGTCGTCCACTGTAGAGGGTCCAGCTTTTTTTTTTCTGACGCCTCCTTTGCCTCCAGCTCTCGCTGCTGGTTCTAGCCTCCACGCCCTCTCTCTTCACAGGCAGGGTCGGACGTCCGCCCAGCGCCCCAAGCAAGCCTGGTACCTACACGCCCCCGGCCCCATCCCTCTTTCTCTCTGTTGCCCTGTGCCAGACACAGACAGACAGACAGAGACAGGAAGAGATCCGCCGAGTCGTCCGCTGGCCCCCCCTCGAGCTAGACTTGGGACGTTTTTGCGCGTGCGCGCGCCCACACCTCCATCATCTCGCAGTATATCACATCGCCAGCCCAGCTCTCTGGAGCGCCTGGGCTCTCCCCGACCAAAACCCTTAAGCACCCAGCTCCTTCTGGCGTGGGCAAACGACCTCTTGTCTTTGCTCTCCTTCATCGGCCTCCTCCCCCCTGAACCTTTACAACTTTCTCTGTCGACAATGATGCATCGCCAGGTGCTTTGAAAGCAACCCGCCCGCCCGTCGCAGGTTCTCTCTCGACCCAGGGGTGAACGTGAACATCCGTTCCGCTCCGCTCCCTCCGTGGATCTGCCAGCTTCCGTCGTCCGCCTCATCGCTCTCCGAGACCTGCGAGCCTTTGTGTTCTCGAAACTTGTCCGACCAGAAACCCTCCGAAACCCTCCCCCAATCCCCGTCCACGACACACCACTAACATGTCGAGTTCTGCCTCTGGCGACTCGGGCGCTGGTGGCCGGTCAATGGAGTCCCGAGTGGGCAGAAGCAAGCAACGTGAGTCTTTGCGAACTGCGCCATCCTACATGCTCTTTGCACTTGAGCGCACTCACTTTTTTTTCGCTCTCGTAATTTCCCAATCCTGCATCTTCAACTCGCTTCTTGCGCCACCAATCCCCCAGCCCCAATTCGCCGTCGCTGGCACTCAATTTGTTCCTGCAACTGCGGCCAATGTCATTGACCACAATCCCATGGCCATACCCCACGTTTAGCTCAACAAGCTCGGATTCGCTAACATATTTCGCTTTGCAGGTTACAACACCAAGGGTGAACGTCTCGTTGCTGGCATCGTGCCCCTCACACCCGATCAGAACTACGTGCTGTTGATCCAGTCCACCCGGCGAAAAGGTTGGGTTTTGCCCAAGGGCGGCTGGGAATCGGACGAGACGTGCCAAGAGGCCGCCGAGCGAGAGGCTTGGGAAGAGGCCGGCATCACCGTCCAGATCAGCTACGACCTCGGTGACATCGATGAGAAGCGCGCGCCCAAGTCGTCAAAAGACCGGTCAAGATATCATTTCTTCGAAGGCGTCGTCACTGGCGAGTACGACGACTGGCCTGAGAGCCACAAGCGCGAACGCCAGTGGTTCTCCTTTGCTCAGGCCTGGGAAGCCTTGGCGACAAGGCCAGAGCTGCAGGAGGCTTTGGAGCGGTCTACCATGAGTCGGGTATAGCCTCACGGCACGCCCTCTCGCGATCAGCTCTGGCCTCTGCAGGCGATTGACCACCATCGTCGACAGCTTGCCACTTGATGCAAAGCTCATGCCGGAACCTACCACTGCGCTTGTTGCACGAATGGCTAGAAGTGAGTCAGCCGGTTCTGAAAAGGTCCCAGGCTTCTCCGCCAACTCAGCATCATGAGAGGGAAGAACGCATGTCGACAAAGGCTCTTAAACCCGGCCTGTTGACATGAGTATTCATCCTCCAATCTCCTCTTTTCTTTGCTCTCTATTTTACAGAGATGATACAACGTGCATCCATCCAAAGGCGTTCGGTGGATTATGATAGAGTCTTTTTTACACAAACCAAGAATTCAGGCGGGACGGTATACCTGAGCGGCATATTACGGTGCATACATCAAGACGAGAGGGACATTTTCTTGTTTCGACTCTTGACGAGATCCGGGAGAAAAACAACAACAAGGGGTTGGTTGGCTGCTCTTGGATTTCTTGCTTTTTCTTCTTCTTCTTCTTCTTTGAACGGGGTCTCCCAGGACAAACCAAACACGGGAGGGGAGGGCAAAGGCAAAGGCAACGGTGCACCAGATATCCATCCGGTTAGAAAGAGAAGCCCCATTGACTCACTCGCCTATTGCGGTAGAGTTGAGCTGGCAGAAAAAAATAGACGTGGCGATTTCTCTCATTGTGATGCATGCATCAATGAAATGGTGTTGATGCCCTTGAGAAGAAGGCCGCCCAACAAAGACAATCAGCAATGAATGTAAAATAATTGACAAAAATTTATTCAGCATGAAATGATGACGCACAGGCGAGGTCACTGCTGCAACTTCACCCGCTAGCAACCTGCGGCCCAAGGCTTGTCATGGATGCTTGTTTCCTCTGTTCCCTGGCAGATTCGATTCGTGTGCCCCGCCAACATGTTAAACATGCCCCTCACTCCTTATTCGTCGCCCCTCTATTGACTTTTCTAAGCTGCCCCGCATTTGGCACAAAGTGAGACCATCGACAGGCATCTCGCGGATGGTGACGCCGACCACATGACCATGCACGTGATGCAGCTCTTATCGATAACAGGTTCGCCGCACCTTTGCTCAACGTCGAAGCATCAACGACACGGACCAGCAACCCGTTATTTCAGACAACCACGCAGCTCTCTTCGCAATGTGTATGTCATGAGCTCTAGGAACGAAAACTCCATGGATTTATAAAGCACCGGAATAATCGAAAACCTCCCCCCAACGAACGAACCCCCCAGACCCATGATATAATGGAGAACCTGTCCATCTCCGATGCCCCTCCGCAACCGCTGCCCCAGCTGCCGCCGCAGATGTTCACCACTGCTGCGCAGCTGCTGGACCTCACAGACAGTACGATCTCGCCATGATAATTAGTTGGTTCTTGTTTGCGGTCCTGAAGGGGGGGATGGGACTTGAGCAACAAGGGGGGGAATAGACAAGGGAGGATCGAGTGCTGACGGTTGGTGAAACTGCAGAGAAGCTCATGGTCGCTTTGCGCGACGGGAGAAAACTCATTGGGGTGTTAAGAAGTTGGGATCAGTTCGGTAGGCTTTTCTTTCGTTCCTTTTCTGGCACTCTCATGAACTTGCGAGGACACGGTTTTTCTGACATGCAACCAGCCAACCTCGTCCTCCAATCCACGATCGAGCGCATCTTTGCGCCTCTCCCCGAGTCGACAGGCAGTGACCAACCGATGGGTCTCTACGCCGACATAAACCACGGCATCTTCCTCGTGCGCGGCGAAAACGTGCTCCTCCTCGGCGAGATCGACCTCGACAAGGACGACGACCCGCCACCTGGGTTCCAGCGCGCCGAGCTCGAGGTGGTCAAGAAGCTGGCCGAGGACAAGAAGGCGGCGGACAAGGCGAGGGAGAAGGTGCGGCTCAAGAAGCTGGCCAAGCAGGGCTTTGAAGGGGAGAACCTTGGCGAGATTGTGTTTTAGAAAGGGAGGCGCCACATGTTTGCTACGAGAACATTGCTAGTCGTGGAGAAGAGAGCAGTTCATTGGGCAGAATATTGTGAAATGCCCTTTGAACTACGGGTGGGAAAGAAGAACGGCTCTGCTATAGCGGAGTCGGTTCTATGGGAAACGGAACTGGGAATTATCAAAGACTAGTGGTTCGGCGCGCATAGTTAGCATGCCTGAATAGATGAACCGAAAAAAGCTAGGATATCACATTTTTGGTTAGTGTTTGCAGTTATTGACCAGGGTTGTAGTTGGTTATAACTACGGGTAGCTTGGATGTGTGTTGAATTCAAGCTTGAGGCTACCGACAAGTGCTCGGTGATGGGAATGCAACTTGGAACAAGCAAGGGAGATAGGTGTTGGCAAGTGAGCGAATCTCGGGACTCGATAACAAACACATAGAAAATCTACATCTTCCAGGTTTACAACGGTTGAGTTCCTAAGCATAACCTTCCCCCTCTTTGTAAGGTCCAGGGAGGCTGCGAGCTTTAACATGACTGAGATCGTGACCTGTCCTCTCAGAGACAACGTATCAGTGCAATGAAGAGCGCCATTCTCAATACAATGTTGGCATCAGACCCAATGTTGCATAATATTGCACGAGCAAACACACTGCTCGATCAAGGTCGCAACCCATGACTGAGAACCTACGCTGTCCTACCAGACAAACTGAATGTCATATGCCCTTAAACCAAACATGTAGTACATCGTTGAGTATTCGATAACACACTCCCTGACGAGTTTCGTAGCAATCTTTCAAATCATGCAGCGGTGGACCACGTGGCGGATATGCATTGCCTGTCTTATACAGTCGATTCTCTATTAATAGGAGCTGCTGCAGGTAGTAATATACAAAGGCTACGAATAGTCAATATGTGTGGAGTCTTGTGTGGCTCACTGTTGTACACGGTCCCTTACACCCTTCTTCCCTGGGACTCGAGATGCTCAGAGACTCAACCCGAAACAGCTGGTCATGCCATCCATCAATGGAGATTGTACCGGAAACGCCTCTCGTATGGAGTCATTACTCTCCCCCTTGTTCTTGAGTTCCTTTCCCTTTTTTTTACAAATACAACCCGGAGCGCCACTGTTACCCTTTTTTTTCTGGCTTCCTTTAACGCGCGAGGGTCTAGATGGACCGTCGCCTTCGTAGACGCTCAAACATGGGTATAGGTGTGTCGTCGGGGTTCTTGCAGCCGCCGAGAAGCCAGTCCGTCAGGCCCACGACCTTTGCGCCGACGCCGCCCTCCCAGTCGCCGCCCGCCTGCGCTTGCTCGATCGTGTGGCTCAGTATCCTGCCCTCGGCGTCAAAGTCGAACACGAACAGGCCGGTAAAGGCCTTGTCGGGATCGACGCCGCGGCCAAAGGGCAGCGACCGCGCAATGATGCTGGCGTCGCGGGCGGACCTGGGCTCCTTGCGCTTCTCGCACCAGCGGACGACGAGCTGCTCGGGGATGGCTCCCGGGCGGCGGGGTAGGAAGGTGAGGGGTTCTGAGGTCATGCGCTCGGCGAGGATCTCGATGCGGACGTTGCCGATGATGGGGACGCGGTTCCAGGCTATGGGGGAGGTCCAGAGGGCGGCGTTGTAGGCGACGCGGCCCGAGACGGTGGGGAGGTGCGGGTGTGTCGAGGGGAAGAGGTGGAGGCAGATGTTGGGCGCGAGAAGGTCGTGGGGGAGAGGATGGAGGAGGAGGGTCGGCAGTCGTTCTTGGAGGACTCTTAGAGCTGTGCTAGGTCAGCATTATATGGTCTCAAGATTCTCAATCCTCCCCATCATCCTGGTCTTTCGTACTCTTGCCCAGCTTGGCCTTGTTCGGGTCCTTTGGCCCGTCGTCGCCGGCCCCAACCCACCGTACGCCCGTCGCATCGAAATAGGTCCTCGGCAAGGCAGCTCGCCTCACCGATGTCTCAAGAGCGGTAGCATCTGAAGGCGGAAGAACAGAGGAAGGCTCCCGGACGGCTATGGGCTTGACCTGGGCCTTTACCGGACGGGCGCTGGAGAGCCGGCGAAGTGAAGCGGCAGAGGGCCGGCCGGAACGGCTTAGAGCGGAGCGAATGGGCGCGGCCATTGGGTGGTCAGCGCAGCGGGATGGGGAGCCTCATGGATTTTGGAATAAGGCGTAGGCGAGGCCGAAGTAGGGGATTGCGCGACGAGGAGGTTCGATTAAAGCTGATTGAGTAGAATACTGTAGAGTCCAAGTTGAATGGTGAGGTAGTTGGTCGATACCTAGCTTGACATGACCCAGTCCACTTTTGGGAACTTTTTTGAGAGAGGGCAAATGGGTAAAGCCGGGTTGGCTGGATCGACCGAGAAGTACCCTTTCTGCTGTGTTTTGCGGAAGAGGTACATGACCGAGTCCCAAGCTTCCAGTTGGCTAGCCCAGCCACTGGTCTCCACCGCCACAGCGCGGCTGACAGCGGATACTGTAGCGGGATGTGGCGGGGCGGGCCCAGCGTTTGCGTCCGCCCCGACGGGACCAGGTGGTTTTCTCCAGGGGAAACAAGACGAAGCGAAGCATTGGATCTTCCTTCAAGGGGGACGATGAAACGGAGGGTCCCACTGATAAGGGGCTGTTATCTCGCTGGGTAAGAGTGATCGAGCCTCTTGCGAAATGCAGTCTTTTGCTGGCCAAGGCACGCAAAACCTTGGATCATACATCGGCCAATGTCGTGACCTACATGTCACTGGACTTGAGTGAATGACTGACTCTGAGAGAGCCCCGAGACTTGTTAAAAGGGCCGCATGATGGACATGGACGACGGCATGGGGATGCAGGTACACCACGAACAGGTCGTCTTTTCTTTTTGTCACATGCAATCCAGTTGGCTTTTTTTTGCTGGGGCAGGCAGTAGTAGGTACCTACCTACCTATCCATGCATCTTTTCAACAAACCGTGACGAAACCGCCAGTGGTTGACAACGGGAGGTTGGGGTTCTCAAGGTGGACAGACAGAAAAGGACAATCTCGTCAAAAATAACTTTTGCCTCGTCTTGATTCCACAAGGCAAGAAAAATAATAATAATAAGCAGTAAGATTAAACCCTGCTCGAGAGCTTAAATAAATCTGGGCGTCGTCGTGCTTTTATTTAATTTCATCCTCACTCATCCGTTCTCGCTCGTCTCCTGCACAGCCTCCTCTTCGCCAGAACCAGAGCCAACAGAGCAAGCAATCCTTTGTTCTGCGTCTCACGTGACCTGTCAGCTGCCCCATTCCACCGCCGAACCGCCCTGCCTCCCTCTGGTGCCGCGCTGGCGCTGCCTGGCGTTACGTTTGTCTTCCAGTCCCTGACGTACTTGAGCCTCTGCATCTCAGCGGAACCAACTTGATCTTCTCCCCATCATCTCCATACCAGTCCCATCCTCCATCGCCTTCGGCTTCGCTCATCTCAGATCCTGCCCGCCCCCTTCTTCGTCGCCCAGCACACGAATCTCGCCTCGCCGCGAAACGCCTAGAGCAAACCCGCCAAGATGAACCCCGAGTAGTACGCCACACCTCTTCCCGCCTCCTTTGCGATAACCTCCTTTCGATGGACGACCGCCCATGCTGACTGCCGCTCCAGAGTCCCTTCCTTTTCATCGCCACCGGCGCGCCCGTCTCGCTTCGATTCCTCTCCAGGCGTCGAGATGCGATCCCTCCCGGTTGACATTTTTCTGACGTGCACCGCCTTCCCAGATACGACTATCTCTTCAAGCTCCTCCTCATCGGAGATTCCGGTGTTGGAAAGTCTTGCCTGCTTCTGCGATTTGCCGATGACACCTACACCGAGTCCTACATCTCGACCATCGGTGTTGATTTTGTGCGTCATCCTCGCCCGACCCCTCCTGCCTAGGATATCGTCTAACCCCTGTCTCAGAAAATCCGAACAATAGAGCTCGACGGCAAGACGGTCAAGCTGCAGATTGTACGTGGCATCTAGCGCGCAAGCCCAGTCCAAACCTTGTTTTTAAACCAGCTAACATACCCTTCAAGTGGGATACCGCCGGCCAAGAGCGATTCCGAACCATCACCTCCTCCTACTACCGTGGCGCCCACGGCATCTGCGTCGTCTACGATGTCACCGACATGGACTCGTTCAACAACGTCAAGCAATGGCTCCAGGAGATTGACCGATACGCCACCGAGGGCGTCAACAAGCTGCTGGTCGGCAACAAGAGCGATATGTCGGACAAGAAGGTTGTCGAGTACAGCGTAGCCAAGGTAAGTTAATCCGCACACGGAATCTTGTAGCCTGGCCGGCCGCGGTCACATGCACTTTTGCGCCTGAGCGCCCAAGTGCCCCTGTCTCCGACGAAGCCACCCGCCAATCCCTCGGCTGCGATATCCGCCTACTGTATGCATCATGAGCGACTAACCCCCTCTGTAGGAGTTCGCCGACAGCCTGGGCATCCCCTTCCTCGAGACCTCGGCCAAGAACGCCAGCAACGTTGAGCAGGCCTTCCTGACCATGGCCCGCCAGATCAAGGAGCGCATGGGCACCACGACGGCGAACAACACCAAACCCAGCGTGCAAGTCGGCCAGGGCCAGGGCGTCGGCAACAACAACAACAACGGCTGCTGCTAAATGCTCTGATGCTCTCTTTTTTCTGGGGCGAAGCAGGATGACGGAGTACGGCCGGGACACAGGGCAATGCAATATGCTAGGGACATGACCGGATGGGTTGAATCACGATGTTTGCTTTTCCCGCCTTGCTCTCCCCCATTTCTGCGCACGCATAGACCAAATCATGATCACTTGGATCTCGCTCTTCATCCCCGCAAACCACGACATCCCCTCCCCAGCACCCCCAACCTCCTTTGGCATTTGGAAGAACGGCAATCCTTTTGTTTTCCTCGGGGTCATGCTCGGGCCCTTTGATGACCTTGAACGGATGGGGATCATGACGGAATGGGAGGAGCGCAATGAGGACCGGAGTCTGAGGGGGGAAACGACAAATATGACGGCAGATTTTCCAACGGCGGATGGCTTGGGGGGTTTTGCGCGTGCGCGAGTGTTTTCTCTCTTCTCTCTTCATGTTCTTGTTCTTCTCTATTTGCGAAACTCGAACATTGGGAGACATGTTGTCGGTTCTTTGCCTCTGTAACCGAAGCTGTCCTCATCGTCGGGAGCCCTGTCCGTTCAGCTCATCCGTCTTCCCATTTCGGTTCTGCAAACCCTTGACCTGCCTTTCAGACGTCGAGAGCCACGGGGGGAGGAGAAGGGGGAGGGAAAGCTCTGTGCTTAATCGTGCTTTTGCTTGGTTCTGATATCGATCGTTATGTGGTTTTTGCTTTTGTTTCTTTTTCATCCTGGTTTCGCCTGTGGTTCTTTTTCTGATCTGACTTGCCCCTCGAGATTCTTCTTATCCTTAGTGTATGCGAGAATGGAGTATTCTTAATAAAGGCGGAATATTCTCTTCTTTTAGACCTTGGTTTTCCAACAGCTGTGAGGCTGCTCTGGCATACAACTCCCGTACGAATATGGGGGGTGTGATGCCATCTTTGAGGTGTGGGTTTGAGCACTCACCTCACTTGCCTGCCTATATCTCATACAGCTATAGGAGTAAAGTCTCCTCTCGAGGCCCCATCCATGCCAACATGGATACTACACTTGAATCCTTTGCAGCAAATAGCTAGGTTTCAACACCCAGTCCTCGTTAAATAGCCCGCGTTGATCTGACACACACACACCCCTGAATCAACAACTGTCGGTGAGTGTTGAGAGGGCCAAGCGAAAGGAGTTCCATGCTTCACCTAAAATAGCAAAGGGGCCCTCCATGTCTAATCACGCACACCGAAACAGTGGAATTAACAACTAGGATTACTTTGATTCATAACGAATGCCTGCTTTTATCCTCCCTTAACTCGTCCCGGGGTATTATAGAACCTCATTACAATCAACAAATGACAGAAAAGGAAATGCCGCGACTGGGCAGTACAAGTATCGTAACGTCATGATGGCCACATCATCAAACCCAACCTAGCCAGAATCATCCGTATCCCCAAATGCTCATGCCAGGCCAAGCATCTTCAGCGCCTTCCGACTGTTCCCTTTTCGCATATCCGGCTTCTTGGACAGTATAGGCATGATTCGTCGGTCTTCCTGGTCCCAGTCGCTGTCGTCGAGATACATGGTGAGAATCGACTGGGCATCGGCGTTGGAGGGTTTCCGCCTTGATTTACCCCGGCTCAGTTTGCTCTTTACCGACTTTACCGTCTTGACTGTCTCGGCGATGGAAGGAGCCCGGCTAGATAGGGCAGACGACCCTGAAAGGCCCGCTCCAAATCTGGCCGCGAGGGCTGGTGACATCGGTGGACTCTGTGGTCCTGATGACACCCGAGGGAAGGGCGAGAAGGTTCCTGTGAGAGAGGGCGGCTTCGTCTTCTTTGGCGATGGCTTCTTTGGGGCCTCCTCAGGAGTGTAAAATGATGAAATATCAGAAAGAATCTTCAAAACAGTAGAAATGAATGTTGCGATCTCTGCGTCGCTTGCGGTCGAGGTAAGTAGAAAGTTGGCCTTGGAGACTGTCACATCATAGCAAGGTCCAGATGTTGGCGAGAGGGACGTTCCAAAACGGCCGACGGGTCCCTGCTCCGGGCCGTTGATGGGTGTTGTCCCCCGCAGGTGAGTAAATGGGAGTGTTTCTTTGCTGTTGGCATCGACGATTTGTGCCACCTTCATCATGTCGACGCCAACAAGCTTCTGGAGAGCCAGCATGGTAGGGAGGTGTTCCGGAGGGTACTCGAGAAGAAGGTACCTCACTTCTGTGTGCAAGGCGAGGTATGTCTCCAGATGTGGAATGATGAGGGTGGCAAGAAGATAAGAATTGGCGAAGGGGTTATCGTGTGTCTGGCTGGTTAGGGGCTGAGCTGTGTATGCTTGCATGGCAGTGGCGAGGAGGTATCTATGAATTGTAAGTCTTGAACCTGCTTGAATTCGGAGCTGATGGTATACCTGAAATCGAGCCTTCCACTCCGGCTCATGCCACTGGGCTTAGTTCCCAGCTTCTCCAGTTGCCCTGTGATGGCCGAGGCATAGTTCTTCTTTACGCCGCGCTGAGCGCCGATAGCCAGAATCTGGTCCACTCGGCGATTGGACTCACGAGTACCATCTGAGTCGGTCTCTCGGAAAATGGGCCTCCAGAGCCCTTCTAGTTCTGGGAGAAGGGGGAACTGAAACTGACGGTAGCCCTGGGTCTCAGGAGGGAAATGATCCTTGAGAATGGAGCGCAGGGAGTTCTGGATGGTTACAGCTGTTTGCTGGCTGCTGATTCTGAACTCGCGAATCTTCTCATCTGCATCCGAAACCAAGGGCGGAGGTGTTTGGGCAGGCGTAGGCGGTCGTTCGACCTGTACCCTGGGTACCGTTTGCCGTGGCTTCGCCTGCGGCCAGGTGGGTTGCACATAGGCAAATGGGTCGTACTCGTCTGTGTAACTGCTTCGAGCGACAACGGTGGGCTCGTGGTAATCGTCGTCTGTGCAGTCCAGATCCTTGATCGACTGAGACTCGGGTGTTCCTGGGACAGAGGCACTGACCTCATCGGCCTCAGAAGCGGATGACGAGTGACACAAGACAGGATAGTTGCCAGCCTTGAACCCACCAACAACAGACTCAAGAAGAGCATCTGGCACCTCATCCTTGAAATGCACCACGAGATCCTCCAGGAAGGGTAGAACAGGCTTGAAAGGCTTGAAAGGCTCTGGAATCTCCTCGGCATCGGTGCCTCTGTCGACGTATGAAGCTCTTGCAGGCTTGCGCTTCTTTTCCGAGGGGACCGGCGCAACCTTGACAGTTGGGCGGTTAGACCTTACGACAATAGTTCTGGGTCCTTCGATGTAGCTGAGTCTGCTTGGCCGTGAGTCCTTTGCACTTGTAATGACCATGCAGGAGTGTCGGCGGGCCTCAGAGGGCGTCTGTTGCTCGAGATCACGCTCAGACTCCCGTGCAAGCTCTGCTGCGTCGGCAGGAACACAGAGATCCCGGTACTTGGGAGTGGCGGGATAGATACGATCCAGAGACTTGACTCGTGTCAGTGTAGCTCTGTGGCCCGAAAGTCGCATGTCCAGCAATGAAGCCTCTCCATACACGACATTATCTGTGGAACGGATGCTGAACACGTCGGACCGTGGAGTGAAGACCTCGGGGCCGAGGGTTTGAGGAACAGCCATAGGGCCGTAGGACTCTCCAATGCAACTTGGAGATCGAGGGAAAGAGTTCCTAGGCGAAGGTAGCTGGAGATTGGTGAATCCAGGATAGAGAGGATCCGCGGGCTTGTCGTAATGTGTGACGGCAAACATGGAAGCCCGAGGAGAGTAGATCTCATCTGCGACCTCGTCAATCACACTCTCGATCTCTTCCTGGTCCTGAGTGCCAAACACGAAAAAAGGTGCCGCATCCCCGAAGTTATCGGCATATCCATACAACGGCAGACTGTTGCTCCGAGGGCGTGTCGCAGTCGTCAAATCAAGCTCATTAGTTGGCTGGAGGCTGGCGGTCTGGCGGTCCAAGGCGTCGGCGGCTCGCATCGCCCGTGTTATGGGGTCCTCGAATTCCTCATCGAACTCTTGCTCGCCAAAATACTCGAATGTGTTTCGTCTTCGCCAGTCCCTGGCTGGGTTCTCCAACCCAGCCACACCCTCCTTGACCAGGTGGTTGAAGATGGACTCGGCGCGATTGTAGTCGCCATCTGTTTCGTTGTCCATGATGGCCTTGATGCAGAGAGTTTGCGCGCCTGGAGTGCCACCGCTCATGAAGACGAGTCGCTTGCTGTTAGATGTTGACCCTTGGAGGAAGTTCTGAGCAACTTTATGCCGAGCAGCGACGGCGTCATGTATCCTTTTGACATAGATGCGAGCATCGAATATGTCGTCCATGCCTTCGTTTGAGACATAACTTTGAATGTTTGGGAGAATGAGAATTTGGGGCGATGTCGGAAGGAGTCTCAGTTGCGTTGATATAGTTTCGGCATGGCCTTCAAAGGCGACAATGCTTCCGAGAAGCTGCTTATCGGCAATCATGGTGGATAAGGCGCCACTGTCCCGGACGATCTGTTGGCAGAAAATGGAATGGAAATGCGAGAGGCAGGCGTAAAGTAAGGGATCGAGGCCAAAGGAATGCTGAAGACGAGGTCAAGGGTGAAGAAAGGGAGCGCGACCAAGAAACTTTAGGCATGAAGCATTCTCGATGTCTGTAAGAAACGCTGGTAGATGATTAGAACCACTGAGCTCGGAATGGCCGAAGGGAGTCTCACAAAATGAATGTTTGGGAGTTAAAGAGGGAGAGTGTGAAACAAGAAACGAAATGCGGAATAGAAATTTGGAAGATCGTCTCGAGGGATGGGGATGTAGAGTATAGAGAGAAGAGGGAAGGAGCAGGAGGAACGGGAACCGGTGGCAGCTGCGAGGCAGGTGTCATCGATATGAGGAAAGAAGACCGGGCTAGAAAGAGCGACTTGATAGGTAGATGTAGCCAGGAAACCCAGGAGATCTACCAGTGTCTCTTCCCACCCTCAGCCGACGGCGTTTCCACTGTTCTCCTCTTGCATTGGATCCCAGCATCCTATCCCATCCCATCCCATCCCAGGCTCTCAGCGCAGGATCCATTGTCAAACCCTGCAACAAACGGGCGACTGCAGCGAGACGCAAGCCACTCTAGGGGGTTTTCCCAGATCTGTTCGTCCCCACGACCCTGACGAACAGAGCCATGGAGGAGGCATTGGCTACGGGGATGCGACAGCCAACCAGCTAATTGCTGCGGAGCTGCTTTTTTGCTTCCCTTGCGCTCCTAGAGAGAGAAACCAATGCCGGCATGCAGTCAAAGCTTAGACTCCCCATCCCGGCCGGCTGGGTTATCTGCGCTGGATGAGTGGCTCGCGTCTTGGGGCTGGCTATCGGGCACCGGCAGTAGGCTGTGGACACTGCGAGCGCCTCACAGCAACCAGCTGGACCAAGCGAGCAATGAGAGCACAAAACTCCGATTGTGGTGGGTAGCGAGGCAGGGTCTTGCATGCGACCCGGGCACAGAGGGCGTTTGCACCACCCACAAACGATTGAGAGCACACGGCTCGGTTCCACAACGCAGGGGTTTGTGCCCAGGAGACGTATCCGCGGTCCAGGATTCAAGACGCACAGGGTTGAGCTGGAGCGAGGATGAGAGACCATCTCTCCACGATGCTAGCTCCTGGTACCAGGTATGCATGATTGCATTATTGACACCAATTCCAGAGGGATGCAGAAACTGACTGACTTTGGTGTAAGCAGGGAGAACTGCCTCCAGACCCCTCGCTTTGACAGCTCAGAAGACAGCGACCCGGATACTGGATTTGACATCCATGTGCAGATCGAATCCTGAACGAGTATCAAAACGGAAACAATAAACATGACAACTGGAAACCGCTTCGTCGTACGTTGGAGGAGACACTCTGCTTGTGCAACAGACTGCACCGTGCGGCCATCGAGTCTGTTCACCTTATCCACTTCTCCGTCATCAGCCAGGGTCTCCCTTCAGTCACGTATACTCCGATGGCATTCGGCGCAAATTGATTGTTCTCGAATGCGGCTACACACAAAAACTTCCGTCCAGGGTCTGGAAATTGCCGTCTCGAGGCCCCGGATCGATTGTCGTCCCGTAATTGGGATGGGATGCTATGTTTGTCACTCCTCAAATCACTTCAGGGGCGCCCGATTCAAGGCCAAGCTAAAGAGGAAAAGGGAAGCACACGACGGGCTTTGGTGACATCTCCACTATCCCCGTCGATGGGCCTAGTGCCATCAATTCAAACCCCCAGCTTGGGGAATTAGGGTATCGCGGCAGCTGGGCGGGCTCAGTCGGCCAATCACCCTTGGCTCTCCACGTCAGTGCCAGGGCCCCGATGTGAAGCTTTCCCGCGGCCTCGATTTCCATCTCGGGCCCAGTCCCCAAATCGTCATGTTGCCGGCATAGTGTTCAACCAGTGGTTGCTGCCCCGGCTCCAATGCCGATCAACATTCAAAACGGGGCCGATTCGGCCTCGGACTCGGGAGACCTGGTGTCGACATTTGTTGCCCCGTATTGTTTGGCGCCACCAGCGTGGTCGCCGTTTACAAAGCGTGGTTCTGCAGACTCTGCTTCGGGGTGGGCTTGAGACCGGCTAAGCAAAAACCTTCAAGCCTCGTGGCAGTTGATTCATCGGTCTCGAACTGTCTCGCGTACGACTTTAGCTACGTTTCACACAGGAGGCTATTCCAAGACCTCTTCGCCTCGCTCGGCGCGGCTGTCTTCCTCTCCACTGGTCGCTGTTTGCTAGCGCCTTCAGATCCTAGCTGTGAGAAAAAGAAACGACGGGGCCAGATTAGGCCATGAGCGGGGATCTCCTTGTCTCGTCACAGCCTGCTCACAGGTCAGAGGCTGGAGGCCTTGCTGGTGTCTCCACCGCTTACCTTACCAATTCAGCTTTCATCCTCCAGATGCAAGCCATGATGATCATCACCCCAACAGAACCAGTGGGTTGTTTGCTCCCTTGCGACACCGGACAGTTTGGAAATGTCTGACAGAGAATGTACGGAGCATGTTTCTCTAAAGGAGGGGAGTACTCTTCAACTGAGCGCTCAACAATGCGAACGGTAAGACAGGACGGCTGATTGCGTCTTGGTTCTCTGCGCAGGCCAGCTGCTGCAAACTGTTGCTGCATCAGTGATGCAATTGAATCCACAACAGCACAGCGACATTCTTGTGTTCCAGTTCCTAGGCCAAGGCCTGCACGTCTTGCCGGATCGAACCTGGCCGGCTGCGTATGAACCCGGCCGCGCTGGGTTCGTAATGCCTGTGTTTCGATGTCGGTTATTTCAGTTTCCAGGGGGTTGAGATGACGATCTTGGAACTGGATTACTGATCGTCACCTCCATTCACAAGATTGCTATGCCCAGTGTTTTATCAAGCCCAATTAATCCTCAGTGACGGTGATTTGTGCCGGTTTGTACACGCCATCTTCCTATTGCTCCGCCGCTTGTCACGTCTCGTTATTCGCCATAAAGATCCGTCTGCAGGAACGAGCCGTCACCAGGAAACTAAAAGACGGCTATGGACATTAAACCCGCAGTGCGGACTGGGAAGCACCCAGTTGATCAATTCGGTTGACAGGGGACAGGCCTTGGGATGGGTCGATCCAGACCCGATGATTTGGGCGGGCAGTAACATCTCGCAGAAACCCCTATCCGATAGGCGAGCTGAGATGACAGCGTAGCATTCAAGCAACAAGGGAAAATGAATGCTACGTCAAACAAACCTTATTGAAAGAGAGCAGGACGACGACGGCCGTATCCATTTCTTCAGCTACCGACAGCTGTTTGCCTCAAACACGAGGAGAGCTCGTGATGCGAGACACAGCCGCACGGAGAATTGCAGCAACTACGGTTTGATTGCTGTGCAACGATGATGAGGAGGACCCAGATGGCTAAGCTGAGCCCAACCTCTGGCAGGCATTCGGCTGCCTGCATTAGTTGTACAACTCCAGCCACGCAGCGGTACCGGATCAAATGCTGAACACTCAATATACCGGTATTCGTTTCACGGAGGACATACGAAGCCCAACTCTATCGCGAGCAATCTCAGCTCGGCCCCATTCTAATGACAGATTTTGACAGTGCCGACGGGCAGTCCTAATCCTGGCGACCTCAAGTCTCAGGGCGACACATCAGCAAAAAAAGCAATTTCAAGCAAAAGCAAAGACTCTGCAAGCCGCCTTCTTTACTCCGCACTGGGGACACCGCTGAAGGATGTGATGTTGGCCCGTCTTGTTGGCGATCACCGATGCTGTCACTTGTGATAGCCCCCACGCTCCAATCAATGGTCTCGCTCCAATCGCCGGTCTAGGGCTGAGCATCTGGGGACAGCCTTGCTTTCTTTTTTCTGCTGACCGGGTCTTCAAGATTAGCTTCCGAAGAATCACGGCCTGGCGCGGGACGGGATCATGAAAAGCACTTTGAGGGGGCAACAGTCTTTTCCCGGTGGGGATCGACGTCGACATGTCTTGGGTGATTGGGCTTCAGGGCGTGAAGACGGCGACCGCGTGGAAAAAACGATGTAGAGAAAAGAGAAAGCATGGCCAACGGCGCAATGATTCAGTTGTTAGCCGTGCTCCCGTCGCTCTAGAAGAGACGGCGTTTTCAGGGGAACCGAGACATGTTTCATGGCTGTGTGCTCCCGCGGTACGATTTGAGACAACGGTGGTGATACGATGCGAGGAGATGAGTTGGTCGGCGCATAGTTGCGCAGACAGGCTCGAGCTGAAGCTGGGTGATACACGAACAGGCGTCCATGAGCGAGGTGTTTAGGGGCGGGAGGGACTACGAGCCACGAAAAGGGAGAACAATGCAGTCTCGGGTTGCCATTCCGGCCGCATGGCCTTTTTTGTTTGGTTATTTTGTTGAGGGAGGAATCTAGTCATCCATGAGCTCCGCCAGTTCAGCTTCCTCCTCTGCAGTCAGCATGCCGTCGCCTTTCTGCTCCTCCTTTTGAGGCTCGGCGGCCTTCTGGATCTTGACAACAACTTCGTCAAGCTCGGTCTTAGCGAGAGGCCAGGTACGAATAGTACCGTCGATGCCAACGCTGCAGACTTTGCGAGGGTTTCCCTCCGAGTCCTGCAGCATGACCAAGTCGGTAATCTCTTCATAATGGCCGGCCAGTGCGCAGTACAGCTTGCCAGAAGAACGATCCCAGACCTTGACGTCCTCATCACGGCCGGCTGTGATGACCCACTGGTCTGTCACAAGGACGGCACGCACGTAATCTCCGTGAGAAAAAGAGTCGTCGGCGACAAAGTTCCTGGAACGGGCAAGGCATTTTGCTGTTCCATCGGCACTGGCAGTCCACAGGTCGGCATCTTCGTTGGCTTCGTCATAAATAAGCCGATATACGCTGGTCTCGTGCTCTTGAATAGTGAGTCTCTCGGCGTCGGGGCGATCGGGAAACGATTCGGGCAGCTGTTCATAGCTGTCCAGGGTGATCTTCCAGCGCCGGATGTTGGGGTCGCTGCTCGCACTGGCAAATACGGCTGACCCGTTGCTGCTGAGAACAGGGTCAACGGCAAGATGCTGAACGGCGAGCATTGTCGTCGTGGGGTCTTGCAGGGTGTGCAGCCGTCGGCCTGTGTCCACGTCCCAGACGAGGATCTTCTTGTCGGCACCTCCGCTGATGAGGAGATGCTTGCCTCCGACGGTGACACAGGTTACAGCCTTGACGAAGTCGGTATGGCCACTGAATTTGCGGCCAGGCTTGGAGGTTTCGATGTCCCAAGACCAGATATCCTTGTCCCATGAGCCAGCAAACACAGTCTTGCCACCCTGGCCTCCTGTTGTGAGACAGGTTACAGGGGCTCTGGGGCCACGGTATGTGGTTTTCGTCTCAGAGGTCTAGATGCTCGTTAGAGAAATCACCCAAGTGGTTATTTGGTTCTCGACTCTATACCTCAAGGTTGATGCGGCGGACAAAGCCAGCAGACTCAGCGATGAAGACGGAAGTAAGAGGAGAGGCAGGGTCCGGGATAGCGGCAAGGATCTTTGAATTCATAGAAATAGGGTCGCCATTCTTGTTTCCCGACTTGGCAGCCTTTCGCTGACGCTGGGCGTGTGAGGCACTGTATGATTGATGAGCCTGGGATGGTTCAAACTCAAGATGGTACCTACTCTGTCTCAAAGAAGTGGTCGGGGTCTGCAGATTGCATAATTGTGAGTCTCGGGTCTCTTCTTTTGATATATGATGGTTCTTTATGAGGTGAATGAATATCTCGTTATCTCACGATATATCTCGGTTCTTTCTTGACTCGGGCGGTGATGGATGATTTCGAGGTCTTAGTAACCACACGTTAACTTTTTGTGGAACCTCCCTCCTTCTTCCCCTGTAACGGGCAACGAATCGCGGGGTCCTTCCGCGACTTTAATTGCGACGCGCTCAGACGCGTCTCCCCAAGAAATGCAAGAAATGTTCCACACCAACCATCGTCACCCCTTGAGCCTCGATTTCAATGCTCCTCCTTTGATCGTGATCATCGACAAACATCACGACGACGGCGACGATGGACTCAACAATCGCCCCCAAGCCTCGGCCTCGGCCCGCCCATACTCAGGGAATCACTCGATGCGCGTATACTCCTGACGGTAGTCGTCTCGTCACGGTCGGCTCCAACAATACCATCCGCCTCTACAAGACGGGCTCGGACGGAGAACCCGTCAATGTTGACGACTGTCCAGAACAGAACTTAGCTGTCGCCGTTGGCGATAGCTTCTTTGTCGTCGGTTCCGAAGATGGTACCGTCAGTCTGTACTCACTCGACACTGGCTCCTACGAACGCTTCCTCGTCCGCACTTCGATGCCCATCCGCGACGTTGCTTTGACTCCCGATCATCAATGGTGCGCCGTTGCGAGCGACGAGTTGACCGTCAAGATTGTGAATACGAAGGACATTACTCAGGTCAAGCACCTCCGCGAGCATGGCCGAGCTGTGCGGCACGTCAGCTTCGATCCTCACGGGCGACTAATTGCGCTGTCGGGCACAGATGGCATCGTCTACGTCTACTCTCTTACGGCCGAGGAGCCTGAGCTGATTCGAAAGGTGGATGGTATCATTGCTCCTCTGGATGGGGATAGCGAGGCTTCTACGCAGGTAGCCTGGCACCCAGACGGTCGGGCATTTGCCGTGCCAACCCCAGTGAAGGATATCCAGATCATCTCCAAGAATGACTGGGAGAAGCAACGTACATTCGCCAATGGACATTTGGCCGATATCACAGCGCTCGCATGGTCGCCCAATGGCTCTATGCTAGCGTCAGCGAGCAAGGATGGAAAGCTGTTGATCTGGGAAACCAAGACACAGGGTGTAATCGCACGATACGACTACCCCAATGTCATTGATCTCGCATGGCATCCGACTAAGAACCTCATCTCGTTTACGACTACGGACGGCGAGGTGTATATTTACCCCGACTTCCTAACAGATCAGTTTTCACCTCTGCTGAAGCTAGATACACAACCTGCGCCCTTCATCCACGACCCCCTGGCCGAGATATCTGCAAACCGACGCCCTCCTCCTCCCAATGGTCATAAGCAACAGGGGCTCCCTTCAAGACCTCGAAGAGACTCTCTAGGGAGCCTCGACTCATTCCTTGATGGCCCTGGTGGATACGATGATGACTTCGTGGTCGACGACGATGGCGCTGGATACACTGCGGGAGTCGGTCACAAGCGAGGCCGAGACGACGATGAAGCCTTTGGCCTCTCGAATAAGCGTCGACATATGTTGGAACCTCAATATCACGAGGCTTTCCAGCCAGGTGCAACCCCATGGCGAGGCAACCGCAAGTATCTCTGCCTCAACCTCATCGGCTTTGTCTGGACAGTTGATCAAGACTCGCACCATACCGTCACGGTTGAGTTCTACGACCACGAATTCCACCGAGACTTTCACTTCACCGACACATTCCTCTATGACAAAGCGTGCCTCGCTGAACATGGCACCCTCTTCTCCTGCCCGCCCAAGGATGACGCCCCTGCGACCATCTTCTACCGGCCCCACGAGACATGGACTCAGCGGTCTGACTGGCGCACCGAACTGCCCCGTGGTGAAGCTGTGACAGCGATGTCTCTGAGCGAGTCCTTTATCACTGTCACCACAAGCGCCAACTATGTGCGCGTCTTCACCCTCTTCGGCATGCCATACCGCGTATATCGACCCAAGAGCACACCCATGGTGACATGTGCCAGCTGGAGAGACTATGTCTTGACTATGGGAAACGGCCCCATGGGTGCGGATGGAAACACTCGCCTCTTGTACACCATCGAGAACGTTAAGCGGGACGAAATCTGTCAGAACGAAGATACAGTGGCTCTACCTGAGGGTGCTACACTCAAGAGCGTCTTCTTTTCAGACAATGGCGTAAGTTCTTTCATCCATATCTGTCGCTTTACGAAGTCAACTAACTAGTTACCAGGATCCCTGTATCTATGATTCAACTGGAACTCTGCTCACACTGCTACACTGGAGACGGCCATCGAGAGCATGCTGGGTTCCTCTCCTCGACACCAAGCTCCTCGCTCGACTGGCATCCGGCCGCAAGAACGAGACGTATTTCCCTATTGCTGTGGCAGACAACAAGTTCCATTGTATCATCCTCAAGGGCGGCGACCAATACCCCTACTTCCCCCGTCCCCTCCTGTCCGAGTTTGACTTTTCCATCCCCATCGCCTCGGCGCCCAAGCCCTCCAAGCGCCAGAACCGTGAGGGTTCTGAGGATCTCACGATGGGCGATGACGACGCGGAGAAGAACAAGGACGGTGAGGATGATGATGACTCGTCAGAGACCCGCAAGCTTGAGCAGCAGTTCATGCTTCACGGCGTCCATGCCGCTCAGCTTCGTGACCTCGTTGAATCCACATCTGGCAGCCACACGCAACGCTCGCAACTCTCACGGCTCGAGATCGAGATCGACAAGACGCTGCTGCAGCTCTTGGCGGTTGAGTGCCGCGAGGGCGATGATAGGGGTATGCGGGCACTTGAGATGGTCCAGCTGATGCGCGATCGCACCGGCCGCATGATGGAAGCCGCTGGCAAGGTCGCCGAGCGGTATGGAAGGACCATCCTCGGCGAGAAGATTAGGGAGTTGGGTGAGAAGAGGGTTGGGGGGCTCGATGATGACGATTTCTAAGGTCTGAAGTTTATGGACTTGACATAATATGCTAGAGGAGAAGTGTGGTGTCCTTGGCCATTTGTATGATGATTATACGGCAATAATGAATATCTAGAAGCATTTCAAATCGCTAGCCCATGGCCATGCTTAGAACTAGGCACCATGTTTAGTGTCGCAATATCGTTCCCTCGTCGTCAGTGTAATTCAAGTTAACGTCCACGCCACTACCAATCTTCCAGGCAACAGTTTCTTGCTATGGGATGGATGTCCAGCCCGTAGCGGAGGCGAGCTTTGTGTGTTCAGTTATCGACCTTGTCACCGGCTGAGAGGAAAACAACCCATCTTCACACCACTGTCGTTCAGCCCAGCGCCCATACCCGCGGCAAGAGTAATCCATCCGTACAGAACAAGGCTCGGTCAATGTCGGATCTTCCTCTTCAGCCACACAGACATCCCCGAAGGGCCATGTCAGATCATACTGTAGGGTAGCCCGCGGACAAAATCTGATGTTGAGAGCAACCCCGGTCTTGTTGAACCTGCAGTACTGGTGCGCTTAAGCTCCGATCATCGTAGTATTCTGATCTCGTTGGCCGTCATGGAGCTGAAAGCCATCCCAGGGTTTCTGACTCGTATGCTGATGTGTGGCTGATCGCCTATCCTCGTCAACACCGCATGCACCATGGGTTCAACAGCCTACAGAAGCAAGTAACTCGCCCAGACACTTGCCCAGAAACAGCCCCCCCGGCATGTACTTCTCTGTTCAGCAAGAAGAAGAAATCTCAATGTATACAGAAGCGCCACTCGGTTCAGCTCTTGACTTGTTGAACCCCAACATCAATATAACCGTCCAAGTATCAACGGCATGCCCACCATCCCAGACCATCCATTCAGCCCAACCGGCACCGACACACATGCAACAAGAATGTAGCTGCCAGACACCGCTTCTTTGAACATCAGCCACCAGACAAGGAGCCGACACCGGTTGCGTGTGTTCATTGCCAGGATCTTGGGCCCCTTAGCCCATCAACACCACGTTGCTTAGCGGAGTGGCCGCCATGTGTCTACCACGAGGCCGTTGCAGTCTAACGTCCCTGACCGTACCCACGATGTGCAACTGACGAATGCCACGTTCGGACAACTGCCGTTGACGCAACCGTCACCCGCAAGTTGTGTATACGTACACGAAACTCTCGTCCAAGTCTGCTGAAGCAGGGATCATTCAATCCTTGTACCAAAGTGACAACTTATCGGCCGGGCCGACAGGGGGAAAGACAAGATAAGAAGAAGAAAAAAAAAAGGGATTTGGCACTTGTCAAACCCTCCCCCAACCAATCTGTAGAGTAACATCGTCGGTGTGGAAGAGTCCGAGGAAGATTTTCAGGGCCCCCGGAACGATCAACATTGTCCTCGGACATTGCAGCGGATACCACGGCCGAAAATAAGATAGAGAAAAAAAAAAAAAACTGCCGAGGAATCGAAAGATGCAGGCTAATTTGCCCAGAAAGGTAGCCCATCTTTTTCGTCATGGGCGCGAAAGCCGAACATCCGGCCGCGAAAATGTGAGATATCAAAAGTCGTCGGCCGAAGGCGTGCTACCGACGGCGAGGGCCCAGATCGGAGGACGAGCCAAATCGGTCGCAAGCTCTAACGCGGCGTGGCTCAGGTACCTGGGCCGTGGCACTATCCATGTACCGCAACCAAGTACCGCCCCGGGACAACCGATAGTAGGTAACTCGAGGGTTCTCGAACGCTTCGGCGGGCTGATCTAGACAACCACAGAGCCTGTTAGCGCTCACGCACCAGCTGTCATGCATGCTCCTTTCCCACGAGGCCGTGCCATGGCCTCGGAATTGGGCTTGGGAGGCCATCTCATGCATCCCTGTTTCAGGCCCTCACCCTTTCATGATGGAATGGCCGAATCATCATGAGGCCGCACAGGCGTACACCGGTTTCGAGTAGGACGCCGTTGTGGTATGAGCTCGCAAACCGGCCACTGGGAGATGCCAAAGAGAACAACAAAGAAGCAATATATTCTCTTGCGTAGCGCGTCAAGCGTGTCTTGAGTTAAGACCAAGCCAAGGGGAAACCGATGCGCTAGTCGAAACCCGACACGTTGGGATCTCGCATCGAGACGCGGGACGATCTGATGTGGCGGTGCAAGCTTGGGGAAAAGCTGTCGTGCTGCCCTTCCCTTCTCGTCGACTTGCTTTTTGGTCTCGAGGCGAGGGATGCAATCAGCAGGGGGGATCAGGGCTGAAACATGGGTTGTCGTGTGAGGTCAGTAATTCAGGAGTGACTGAGCACGCCTCGAATAACTTGGGTATCACATGCCTTGTTCGATGCAGGAACAACCTGTCCAACGAACCAGCACACGAAATGATGAGCTGTACAACTTAAAACGGTGCCTGGATGGTAGGTCTCGACTCGTGTCTCTCAGCTGGCTGTATCGAGGGAGTGTTGCGAGTGAGCGAACGAGTCGAGTTGCAGCTCAGCCTGCATCATAGTTTAGCATGAGCTGGGAAAATCAGTACTGATTGTCCTCACCGAAACGTCTCTGCTTCTTGGGTGAACCAATGGAGAAACTGAAAAGGGACACCCATAGGGCTCAATATTGAGTTCAGTCGCCAGTCAGACCAGGAATTCCCAAAGGAGCAATTCTCCTGCTGACCGCGTTCCTCTGCCTTTTTGCCCAAGGGGCATGTAACCCAGTGTAGTTTGAGAGCAACGTCGGCCCGAGGCCTTGGCAACCCTCTTCTGTCTGTTGGTCCCTTCCTAGTCGCTGTTGGTTCAAAGTTTGTGGCGGCTGGCGTCAAATCTTAACTTGGGAAAAATCCTCGTTGCAGCGAATGATTTGCCAGCCACATTGACCTGGGGTTCGGAGATGGGGCATCTCCAGGTGTCATGGAGTGTCGTGTCGTGGTGCCTGGCTTGGCCATCCGTCGAGGCCTCTGCCAAGGGGTCGCAGTCGGGGATTCAACACGTGTTGCTTTTTTGCTTTGCTCGGGAGAGTTGTGATCGGGTTGCTGATTTCGTGTTGGGCCACGATACTACATCATGTAGGTATGCATCAAGGACAAGGGCCGTTGCTGAACCCAACTCTGAGGCCAATCCACGAATCCAGCAACGTGGTTCGGGAGCATCTCAACTTTACCTCCCTAGTCTGGGCCAGGGAGGCGCTCTGGTTGGCTGGCAGCGGAAATGCATCTCATTCCCCATTGACACAACGCCCATGTCCGCGGAGCCGGGGATGCCTTCAGCAGACATGGATGCACCGGAGAGATGGGTGACTAAAATGACGATCCGGCCTTCTTCTTTCTCGTACCGATAACACGTTGTCGGCCTCGAGCGATAGGAGAGCTGAGCTGAGCTGTGAAGATCGATGGCACTACGGACGTCAAGAAGCTGGCTAAGAGAAGGGCCGAGGAATGACATCGTAGCTCAGGAGGAGCCAGTGCTGGTCTATCATAGACGACTTCAACCGGTCCATGAGATCGTCCACATGGTTGCTGGCTGCGGTTAACGTCCCGTCTGTCCGCCTGCCCGTCAAGGCTGAGCCGTCGTCATGATGGAGTTGCCGTCTCTTGTCGCTCTCGCTGACGCCGGAGCTAACCGTACACTTGGAGAACCGGGCACCCGGGGCCGCTGGGGGTAAACCCATGGGTCTGCGACGGGTTTACCTTCGAAACCTTGCTGCGACTTGAGCTGATTGCAGCCTTTAGGTTAGAACGAGTCATCATCATGGCTCCTCGGGCGTCAGCCCGGTCACATACGTAGTAGTTTCTCATGTTGGTCAACAGCATTGCCATGTGTTGGTTGGGGAAAGCAGAAGCTGGGTTGGCACGGAGGAGGACCCGTCGACGACACCCGTCCTTGGTGGGTATCCGGTGGAACGCGGGCGTCTTGGCACGACACCAGGCTCCGTTCTGTTGAACCATCAAAGCATCGATGGTTCCTGTTGAAGTAAAGAAGTCGATCAAGCCTGAGCTCCTCGGAGATATGATATCGGGAAACTTGGGGGCCTTCTTCTCTTTCCTAAGAGCCTTGAAACACGGAGGCTCATGTAATCTCAATCTCAAGAGGACAATAACAGATAGTCAAACTGACCAGAGCAAGCCCGGCCTCGACAAATTCCCAGAAGCAAAACAAGCCCGCCGTGTGGACCAACAGTTGGCACCAAGGACATTTGAGGCCCCCCTCCAAGGATGTTCAGGTTAAAGCCGTCTGGAGCTAGGGTCCCACGCCGTGGCGAACGGTAGGTCTCTGAAGCCGTTGACATGTGCGTCGTCGCAAGTTGAGGGTGCTTTGATGCTCTTGGGTTCCCGCTTGGATCCCCTCCCCTGCCTCAGGTTCATCTCTTAGCATTAGCCTCAACTAGGGGAAGCTGCCGGAGCTGCAGCCACAGGGCCAGTCGTCACGGCGAGCGGGACGCCATTGACAAGGAGGGAAAAATGAGATCCACGACCACCGTCAAAGTGGCTGGCGGATCGCCATGACCACGGCAAGCCACCTGCAGGCCGAATTCTGACTCTTGGGGACCGGCATTTGAGTCTTGCTTGGCTCGATATCCACTTGGTAGTTCTTGTGCTGCTGCGAATACGACGTAAGTGGATTGGGGGCACGAGACTGCTGGTCTGGTCGACTCTTGGTCGCAGAGTAGTCGGTTCGAGATGGATCAAGACCGGAGCGCTCCTCTGTGGGACAGCAAAAACCCGGGGTCTGGTTCTGTTGTTGTTGAAAGCTTCAGAAACAAAACCAGGCTCTGATGAAACGATTGACTCGGTTGAGATTAGTTAGAGGAACTTTAGGTGGAAGGTACGACGGGAAGAGCACGGGACACGGAACACGGGACACGGAGCGCGAGCCGGAGCACGGGCAGGAAGGAGCACGGGGCACGGAGCAGCCCTGCGTCGTGGGCTTTTTGGGGGCACAGGCGTACCTGCCCAGCTAGGAAAGCACTGACTGCTCCGTAGGGCAGGTACGCTACGCTGAGATCAGAGTGCATCTCGCGTCTTGCGTCTTCCCCCCTCACCTGCCTCGGGGCCGAAGAAAACTGGAAGGAGCGAAAAAAGTGAGGCTGTCCCCGTGATCGTCGCTCAGGAGAGGTGCGTCCCTGCGTCAAATCGCTGCACACCTTAATTGTGAGGGTCGCTCAACATGCACAACGTTGAGCGGCACGAACCCCTTTCATTTGCTCAAAAAATCATCAAGACAAACCCTCTCGCTGCGATTTGCGGAAAGGACCCGGCTAGCACCACCAGCTCGACAAGGGTCGGGAGCCAGGGTCACTGGACAAGGATGATCGGTCGCCCAGCCAAGGGTTTTCGGGGGGTGCGTGGAGGTCGATTCAGATCCATCCGCCCATCCGCCCAAGTGCTAAAGCACCATCTTGTCGATTCACCATCTCGCGATCCTTGAGCCCCAGGCTTTTTTTCCGCCAGAGTAATTATCTATCCCAGGTGCTGCAACCTCATGTTGCAACAGCGGGCGGAGCCTTGACAAGGCCGCGGCCGGGTGCTGGAGGGTCCGAGCCAAGGCTGACACTCTCATACTTTGAGTTGCGGTTTGATGTACAACATCTTTTATGCTTGTGGTATGTTGTCTGTTGGCTGTCTACCTATCATTTGCAGACTTTCAAGTGTCGTGATGTTCTGTGCTGATTCTAGCGCATAGGTACCGTCATGTCATCCCTGACAACCATCATGAAGAGACTTTTAGCATCAGCGGAAATCCTTTTCCGCAAGGTGATTCGCCCTCGGACCCGATAAATATGCAGCGACGTTGGACGTTCTTTCGACACTTGCTTCAACAAGGAAAAATTATCAATTTCTGGTGAGACTACTGTGCCGGACCCCAGCCACGCCTGGGACATTTCTACAATGGATGACCACCATGCCCACCACACCTGAGCACAAAGTGGTCTAGGCCGCCATTGCCCACTGGAGGTGTCTTCTTGATCCTTCCATGGGACCCCCTCGGGAGACATCGAGGCTGGGCGCCACGCATTGCAGTTTTGCCTCCCGGCGTTTCCAGAGGGCCGACGGGCCACACAGTGAAAGCATGCAGCGCGATGCACTACCAAGAAGGAATGCCGAGCCTTCTGGTCTTTTTCCGCTGAAAGAGTTTTTCCCTTCCACTTCTGTGGTTGTTCGAGTGTCTTCTCGGACGGGATGCCTTTCCAGATCTGACCTAGGACGCCACCAGATTCGAGGTACTGAACTGTAACGATGGATGCTATGCTCTCTCGGCACGCAGCCGGGCGTGTGTATGCGTTCCACAAGTCATGTCGGCTGTGCCATGGATGTACTGTGCCGCTGTGCTGTAAGGGCGACGACGATGAGTCCCTACAGCCCGGGCACTGGAATTCCATTCCAACCATCGAGCCATGATGGAATCATGCGACTGTCTGAGGCTTCGATCCAGAAGCAATGCCCCGCTGTATTGTCTTGGAGAGAGTGGCCACTGGCTACCGACCGACCGAGTCTGTTGCTGCAGTCGGGTCGGCCTTTGGACGTGTGTCTACAAAGGAGGTTCGATGAAGCCGTGCATCTCTGGGCGTGGGATGGCGGGCGGGCGTGTGCAAGTGAGCAAGTGAGCAAGGGCGTGGGCGTGGACGTAAGGCGTGGAGGGCATCTCTGATGTGGGTTGTGGATGCGGGTGCTAGAGGCTGTCGGTGCTTGCTTGCTTTCTTGCTTGCTTGGATGCTTCCATGGATGGGAACGCTTGCTGGCCCGGAGGCTTGCAAAATAGTTAGTGGGTGTGAGTGGACTCTCGACTTGGAACTGGAGGCTCCTCGATTGGATCCCATGCTCCCATCTCCCCCATCTCCATGCCCCCATCCCCAACCCTGATCCTGTCGATATCGCCTTTGGTCGCCATTTGTTTCCGTGCAGCTCCAGGCGAGGAGAAAAGTCCTGCTTTTCATCCATGGTTCTGACCGACCAACAGGCGGTCTTGCTTTTCCTTCTTCTCCCTTCCATTGCCCCTCTACCTAATTGAAGGCATTCTCCGTTTTTGACTCTGTTCACCCTATCCCGTCGATTGTACTTCCAGTCTCTTGGGTCTCGAGACGTTCTCTGTCTGTGTCTGCTGTGTGCCGGCCGGTGTCTCTCTTCCCCTCCCCTAAGTTCTTCTGGGCCGCTTCTGTCCGCCACAAACTGCTCGACATTCCCGACGACTGTCTCAGCGTCTACGCTCCGTTACCGTTATTGGATTGCACACTGTCTGGATGTTCGGTGCAAGTCTCACTCTTCCCTCTTAATTCTCAGCCCTTTTTTACCGCCACTCGCCAATCTTCACCGGCTCTCGAAAAGCTGGTTCCCCGCCTGTTCCCGTCTTTTCCAGCGAACCTGACCACCAGCGATCCTTCCACTGCAAGGGCTTCTTTCTCTCCCGCGTCTTCACTCACTGAAAAGCCAAAAGCCTCTTTTCCAAGCCTCGTTGGACCTCGACCGGCTTCACCGAGCTTGTCACTAGAGCTGCCACAGCCTGTCTCTCCGTTCCTTGTTCCTCGCTGTTTCCGTCATTGTCGCCGCCATCGCGCTCTCTGGCGCTCTTCGCTTACGACGCCGAGAATCGCACCGTACCGTGGTCTTTTGAACAAGTCCTCTGGTCCGAACCATCGTGTGCCGCTAAGACCAAGACAGCGACAATCTCGCCTCCTCTCCCCGCCTTCTAGAAGGACGACAGCCCTGAAGGCCCCTATGCGAGGCTGATCACAGCACCACCCGAGCCAGGGTGCCCGCCTAACCTAACCTTAGCGACCGACCTGACCTCCCTGAGCTTGTGCTTGTGGTCGAGTTGCTTGCTTGCTTGCCCGCGCCAGTGGAGTGCTCCAGTCCAGCTTGTGCCAGCCCGCCCGCGCCAGCGCCAGCCAAGCTCTGAACGAGGTCCTCCGTCCGTCGACTGCGAATCGCGCCCGCCGTCTCTCTACCTGCCTCCAGCTCTCTCTCTCTCCGTCATCCTCCCGCAACGGCCAGCTCCCTCCTCTCCTGTCGCTTCACCCCCCCCGCGACAGCTGTGCCTGCGCAATCCCTCCACGTCGCCGGCAATCGTTCGTCCGGCTTCGAGACATCATCATCCCACCTGCGTCTGCGCTGCGCCTAGGGAATGAGGTAAGTGTCCATCATACAGTACGCGCCCATCCATCCATCTATCGATCGCATCTTTCCTCCTCCACCTTTTCCAACCGGCTCCGATCCCGACTCCGCTCTCCCACCCAACGTCGCCGTCGCCCGTCGCCTGTCAACCCGGCGTCCCATCGGCTCTAGTCCACCGTCTTGCATCTGCGTGCGATTCTGTCTGCCGGCCTTTCTCTCCCTCTCCCGTGTGGTCGTCGTCTGCTCAAAGTTTAGCCGCTGCACGCCCGCTTCCCACACCCCCATCGGCTTCGAGCCCACCCTCCTACATCTACTTCGTCCTTCATCTTCCCCGTTTCCTCCCGCCCTCCCCGTCCGTCTCTCTTACACCATCCGTTCGCTTCCTCGACATCGCCGCCGCTGGCCCTGTCTTGTCGTCGCCGCCCCTGCAACTGGCCCATCCCATCGACTGACCTTCATCATGGCTACAGCGCACATGGCCGTCAGAACTGAGACCTTCCCGCGTTCGACCTCCATCTCCCACGGCGAGTCAATGGGCGCTCGCGTTATCCCCATACCTACTCCCACGATCAAGATGTCTCCCCCGAGCACCGGCGATCCCATGGAGATTACCTCTCCAGCGCCGTCATCCACCGCCAACCAGAACTCCGACTCGGATGCCAATGGCAAATCCAACGACCGACCCAAGAACTCTCCTGTCCCAGAACCGAATAACCTCTCCAACAACTCCAACAGCATGCCTGCTCCACCGCCGGCTGCCGCTGCCGTGCATCAACCCAAGATCGTGCAGACGGCCTTTATCCACAAGCTCTACAAGTGAGACCGCGCTCTCCCTGGGTTGCTGTTGTGCAACTTGCTAACTGTGCGCTAGCATGTTGGAGGACCCAAATATTCAGCATTTGATATCATGGTCAGCAAGCGCAGAGAGCTTTGTCATGTCGCCCTCTGCCGACTTTTCTAAAGTCCTATCGTATGTTGAGACATGATCACTGGACCAGAGTGCTGTTCGCGATGCTGACTGTGCCTTCTTAGGCAATATTTTAAACACACCAACATTTCGTCGTTCGTACGGCAGCTGAATATGTACGGTTTCCATAAGGGTAGGTGCAAATGTCAGCTTTTACCGTGTTGAGGCTCATCTAACCGTCATGCAGAGCGAGACGTATTTCACACTGGCAACCCGGACACAACTCTCTGGGAATTCAAACATGGCAATGGGAATTTTAAGCGTGGCGATCTTGTCGGCCTCCGCGAGATCAAGCGACGAGCCAGTCGACACGCCCTTGTTCATCGAGAGAGCAACTACAGCAAAGCAGCGCCGTCACAACCAGGCACACCGGCAGAGCCTGTTCCTCTTCCGCAAGACAACCCCGACGCGCGAATGCTCAACATTGAGCATTCTCTTTACGACCTGAGCGCTCGCCTACAGAGAAGCGAGGAGGCAGCGCACTACATGCACATCAAGAACCAGGCCGCCATGGAGACGGTTAACCGACTCCTCCACTTCAACCAAGAGCTATCGAGGGCCATGCTATCCATTGTCCCCGCTGAGAGCCCTGTTTCCCGCGATGGTTTGTACTCAGCGCATATTCTGTTTTTCGACTCGACTAACTTTGGCAGTGATCGCATTACAGGGCGAAATCCAAAGACAGGCTGATATGCTCAGAACGATTGACGAGCCTCCGCAGGAGCCCCCCTATGTTGGTCGACAGCAGTACTTTGCAGCCGTGGAGAATGCCCCCGTATCTCCCAGACAACTTGCCCAGGACGATCAGAGACGAGGCCCTAACCTAGCGGTTCCCCAAGCACGCGGCCAGAACTTTTATCGACCACCCGTCCCCTCCAACCTGTCGGTCAGCACACGACGGCCGTATGGATCGATCAGCGGAAGCAGCACTACCCAGTCGTCCCCCTTGCGGACAGTACCTCCTCCTCCGCCTCCGGCCCCCCATCCTCTCTCGAATGTCGAGACGGCTCCCGGTCCCGGTAGTCTGGCACGTCGACATACCGCCGCCGACATCCGCGCGCATGGTTGGCAGCCGGCACCGTCTCCCTTTGGCTCTGGCGCTCCGTCATCTAACTGGCCACCCTCCCCCAGCCGTGCAGCCCCCGAGGAACAGCGCATCAGGGATTCATTATCAACCTATTCGCTCCAGGCGGCATCGCAGCCTCATTCTCACTCTCGACCGACAACACCCCCTGGTCCATTCGCAAACGGCGCTGGTGCCGGCGCCGATACGTTCGGAGGCTGGTCGTGGAACTCGGCTGGTCGCGAGAATAAGAACCTCGCCATCAAGGACCACTCAGCTCCGCCGACTAGGAGGGGGAGCATGGCGCACATCCTGAACCCGAGCGACACAGCCGAGAGGTCGGATGAGGATGAGGACCCTCGAGGCGATGACGACAGGAAGCGGAAACGAATGTAGTAGATTGCATTCCTGCCCGCGCAGGATTGAAGTTTTCCAGAGCTTCATCAGATTGTTTTGCAAATTCTCAGGCGTGTCAGGATTGGACACGGCTTCTATTTCTCGTCTGGACGCGTATTCATATCTATCTATACACATACCTTGGATTCGGAGCTCTTTTTCTGGGATACATGGTCCACGGTTTGGACACATTGGGGATCTCGAGGGCGAGAGGTGGCTGCTTTGGAGTACAGGAAACTGGATAGGCTAGAGGATTGGTCTGGGGAGGCTTTCTCGATTACCAGTGCGAAGCATGACAGCAGCAGCAGCAGCAGCAGCGGCAACAACAGCAGCGGCAGTAGCCCATGGGCCGGCGCTTTTGTTTTTCTCCCATGGAGTTCTTGCACCCTTGTCTTCACGAGGAGTGTGTTTATTGTTGTAGGCTTGGGAAAGATGGCGGGTGGGTGCATTCCTATTGGGAGAGTAGTGGTGTGTTGGTGGGTGGCATGGATGGATGGCGGGCATGGCGGTTGGTTGCCCCCTGAAGGGGCTATATCATTATCATTCATGGGATTTCATCATGACATGGAAGGGGAGTCGAATGCCTTTGTTTTTTCTTTCTTTTGCATCTTTTATTGGACATGATGCTGCATGAGGGGCGGGCGTGAGATTGGCGTGGAGTTGGGCTGGCCACTTACTCCGAGGGAGAATATTTGCTTGCTTTACGCGAACCTTTATTGCGTATAGACTGTGTGTTGTCACAATACTATTGCGTATTTCTATGGCCATCTCTGTGGTTCAACGAATGAGTGTTTAATGATGGATGGGTATCTTGATTACTATGCGTATATGCCTACTATTCTTCTGCATTCTTGGCCTTTTGCTTCTTCTTCTTGTTCTTCTTTTTGCGCTTCTTGTTCATACCCTCATCGCTTGGTGTGACTTGTTGCGCCGTCTCATCTCCAACCTTGACATCGTTATCCTTCATACTGACATCGCCGTCAACCTCAACAGTCTTGTCCTCGACATTTCCCGTAGCCTCCTCTACCTCTTGCCCAGGCTCAGGCTCAGCATCTCTCCGCGGCCTCTTCCTCTTTCCCAGCGCACTCCTCCCAACATCATCCTCACTCTCACTCTCCTCCACCTTTCCCTTCCCCTTGACGACGACCTTGCCGCCATCCCTCCTCCCCAACCTCCCCCTCAGCATCCTCTCCTCCTTTGCGTTCCCAATCTTTTGCGCGTCCTTCTTGTCCGGGACGTATCCCACCCCTTCATTCGGTCGTGAGCCTCGCACTAGATCATCGTCGTCGTCGTCGGCTGGCACTGCGCGGCGCTTGGTTGTGGGAGCTGCTGCTGCTGCTGGTTTGCCGAGGTTCATGGTCTTTAGGATGGAGGATTGGGAGGCGAGGAGGAGGGATATGCGGTTTGATAGGGCTGCGCGGTTTGCGGCCAGCGGGAGGGGAGGTGCTGGGTCGGGAGCCATTGTTTTGTTTGGTAGAATTGGAGGAGTGAGATGTGGGTTTTTTGTCTGGTAATTGAAGCGTATATGAGTCTTTAGCTCCAAGTTGATTCGCGTGAGAGGAAGAAAGACAGTGAAGGTCCCTCAATTGAGACTGGGAATATTTGTGCGCAAGTTGGCGATGGTGATGTTGATTTTTGGTGGAGATGCTTTTGCGACGACAGAAGGGAAGAATTTCACATGCAAGAGAGCGGGTGCTTATCTTATCGACAACCGCTGGGTAAGGTGACACCAATGGGGCTCAAAAGATGCATGGGTCTAATTCAAGTAGCAACACCATAGAGATTATCGTGGGGACATGATTGATCGATTTAGCGAGTATATACCAAGGAATACATTATAATTAAGAAGAAATCTAGCGCGCTTGGTCTATCCCATGCGCCATCTTGTAGTCATAACTCATAAACGTGAAAAGACAGCAACGCTGCCATGCTGTGCTGTGCTCCATCTCCCCTTTTTTTGCTTTCTGCACATAAATCAAGTCGTTAATAACTACCCGCTGTGTCCCTCAAAGTGAGAACATATGGCAGGTCTGTCGAGTCGCGTCGCGTAGCCAGGCGGATCACCGAAGCTGAGCTACTCGAAGACTTGGATCGGAGGCTCGAGGTTGACGGCTGGCTCAAGGGGTAGTGACGCCGGCTCCTGGCGAGGCTGTTGCTGCTGGACTTTCGAGATATAGGTCCTGGCCCCGATATTCCGCTCCTCATGCTGTTGGGGGCGGTGCGGTAGACGTTCCAAGTATTCGTGGATGGTTGTCGTCTGGCTCGTCGAGTCGAGCTGCTGATGCTAGCCACCTCTGAAGCAGTCAAGTTGCTGCGAGGAGTGCCAGGATCCGAAGCCATATCGTCACCGCCAGCACTAGACGGAGATGATGTGTCCTCATCCTCGTCTTGGCCGCCGTCGAGAATATCCGGGTCAAAAGGCTCCATCCCGCGCAGAATCTCGGCAAAGAGGTGCATGAGCTCCTTGAACTGAGCATTGGAGATGGGTCTTGTAGAGAAGCGTGCGTATTCGTAATGTGTGAGAAATTTGGTTGTGTTTGCGTCCATCTCGAGTACCCCTAGGTCCGCGAGATGCACCATGTAGTCGCGCAGGCTCATGTTGGCTGTCCGCTGTAGGAGCGCAACTGCATCTGCGTCGAGCAAGGGTGGGTTCGCCTGAGATGTCGGGTCGGGAGGAGCCAAGGTAAGCGCTTTGCCTTCGATGAGATTGGGTAGCTCCGAGAAGACTGTCGTGTATTCCAGATTGGGCAAATCTGGCGCGTTTGGTGATGCCCAGCCATGGTGCTCAATGTCTCCCCAGACAGGTCGTCGACGGGGAATCGTAACCACCAGCTCCTCTGCAGGTCCTGAAGGTCCATCAAATCCTAGCTTGACCCTCGTCTCAACAGTCTCGTCGTCGGGGATGTCGTCGGTCTGAAGTCGGGGTCGAGATTCAAATGCGATCGAGGCGCTGCGCCCGAGACCCAGGTGGACCACTTTGTGAACGGCGGAGCGAAGGTCGCCCTTCTCTATCGGAACCCATCCCTTCGGTATCGAGTCCAACTCGGTCTTGTTGATGTAGAGGCGGGTGAAGAAGACAAAGGTGACGACGAGGATGGTGAGGACGTATGCGGCGATGAGGATCCAGATGTTGTAGAGCTGGCGGTTCTTGAAGGAGCGCTGGATAGCGTCGACGGGAGTGGCTATCAGCAGGCCGAGGAGTATGACATAGAGAAGGAAGTAGAGGGTGCGATATATGATGGAGGCCACAAGGCGTCGGTGAGACACGGGAGACGCCATGGTCCATGGGCGAGAAGACGGGAAGAGTCGACGAGGGACCCTACGACAGGGAAAATGACTCCAAGAAGAGAAGAGGTAAAGGAGAGGACATGGCTAATGTGATTGAGAGGCCATGAAGCGGTGTCACGGTGGGTGGCTTAACGTGGAGGCTGGGTGAATCGCATGTTGGCGCGGACGGGCGAAAAGGCGGGAAGCTCCAGGTCAGGTCGTCCAATGTCAAGAGGGAGGTTGGGTGGGATTTTAGCAGATGCCAAATTTGGCAGGACCCTGGAATACAGTGTTAGTAGCCGAAATAACGGTGCATGGGCACGGCCTACCCCATCCTTTCATCCTTGCATGGGCACGTGCACACTTCATTAGCTTCAACATGAGATGAGTGTGAATCAATGCTCTAATCGATTACAATCAATGACTTCAGTCTTTCTTACAATATTACAATGGTATCATGATACATTATGCCCGTATCCCCCTGCCCCGCCGTACCCTTCTCTTGTTTGTTTGTACATTCATTTTCCATCACCGGACCTCGGCCATCTCGCCCTTCTTTGCCGCCGCCTCCTTGGCCAGTCGTACATCAGAAAGTGTCAACCTCAAGTCGTTGGTGTAAGGCTCAAACTTGGTCATCACCTCTCCCAGTCCCGTCTTGAGAGCATTCACCACCTTGTCCACCTCGGGACTCTCCCTCTTGCTCTTGATGTCCGTCCAGTGGATCGGGAACGAGAGCCGGAAGTCCTCGAGCTTCTTGATCACCGAGGTCAACGTTCGGATGATGCTTCGGACATCCCTGTGAACGTTGCCGAACTGATCTTCCGCCAAGCTGTGTACTGAGAGTTGGCAGAGTACGTGGATAGCGTTGATGCATAGTGTAGGTTCCGCATACGGTGTGCCAAGAACCGCGGCCGCGAACTGAGTCCGGAAATCAACCTGGAACAGGGCAGCGATAGCATCCACCTCCATCAATTTGAGCACCTTCTGCTCAAAGCTGCCTTTGATATGCTCTGGGGCAATGAGCTCCTGCTGCTCCTTGGTCAAGACACGATCCTTTGCCTCCTTCCACGTCTTTTTTGCGATCGGGCTCAGTTTCGAGGCGGGAGATGAGCCTGGCGACTGGGCAATCTGGCTTAATCGCTTCTCGACTTCAGTTCGTACTGCACTCGGGGCAGGCTTGTTGTTGAAGATGGGGTCGTCCTTAAGGGGAGCGGATACGCGCTGCTTGGGCTCCGCAGCCGGTTTGGCGGGAGGCGCCTCGGGGGCCTTTCCGTACTCGTCGATCCGTGTCTCGATAGACTTGACCACTTCCATGCAGATTGCGTAGACCTGTGACCACATCGGTCCATCCTTGCGGTCAATGTCCTCGTAGATGGCCTTTCGGCGGGCCTCGAATCCCCCAGCAATGTAGGCGAGTTCCCACATGGCAAATGCCTATTTCGCGTTAGATGCGTCAGTGGAATCGCAATCACTCAACTCACCTTGATAGACAGCTTCTTGCTCTTGAGTCCATTCAGGAGACTTCCATTGGGGTCCTTGGACTCGGACGTGAGAGGGTTGCCATTCTTTAGCGGTTCCTTGACCATGAATGTCGAGAAAGCAAAGTTTCCGGTGTGCCAGATGAAATGAATGAGAGCTCCGGTCTGCAGGCAACGGCCTAAAAGGAAGAGGTCGCTGGGCCAAGTGGGTGGGAGCATGTTTGTCTTGGGCAGGTTGTAGAAGATGCGCAAGAACATGAGCGCCCAGCCCCAAGCAAACGATCGAAGGACAGAGTAGTAAAGGAAGAACGCCACGGGTAGTGCGATCAATGCGCCCGCAAACGAGTCGGCGAAGATGCGTGGCACCTCCTGGATGACCACCTTCAACGAGTCGGATGGGCGTTCGCCATTGCCCTTGGACAAACCCAACACCAATCCATCGGTATCCTTTCTGTAGTGATTAAAAGTCTGCGTGATGGCGCACGATGCCAGATAGGCCATCAAGAATAGCGGCTTCTCGTTCAGTCTCGCGCGGTCTCCGCTGAAGTATGTGATCCACGACAGGTTCGCGCCGGCGGGGACGGCCCAGAGGAAGACATTGCAGAAAAGCAAGCTCGAGAAGCCATACCAAAAGAGGGTCTCGTATGTCTCAAGTCGAAGGAGGGTGGTGCGCAGAGTCTGGAAGCCGGAACCGGTGGTTCGCAGGCCGACGTGGTAGTTGGCGATTCGGAGGACGAGGATCGCGAGGCCACACGTGAAAATAAAGGCGGTTCGTACACCTGCAGGTCCAAGAGGGAACCAGCCCCAGAGATCTGGAATCAGTCGATTAGCAGACCGCAGATGGACGCTCGAGAACTCAACTCACAAGAGCTCCAGCTGTCTAGCAACAGAGCCTGGATATAGGACACAACAAGCAGAACAGTCGCCGTCGAAGAGAATCGCCTGTGCAAGGCGGGCTGAAGGAAATCCTTGTAAGGCGCTTTTCTAACCGTGGTGGCCGCCATATTCGCAGCGCATCGCCGGGGGCAGAGAAAGAGCTCGGGGCGTGTTTTGCGAGGTTGTCGAAGATGCTTGAGTTGCGCTACCTGGAATAAGCCCAAGTAAATAAAAATATCCAGGCCAGCAACAGCAACGGGCGCCAGGTCCAAGCTGCCATTATCGTCACGTGCAGATAGCGAGGCAGGTCCAGCCCCGCTCTGGTTGGTTGGATGATCCGCCTGCCCAATTACGTATGTTGCAGCTGGAACTGGGCCACCCTCGGCAAGGCAGCAGGTGACTTGATTTGACGAAACAACGGAAACGGCGAACTGTTTGCGCATTCAGAATCTCGTCTTTTTTTATATTTAAATCGATCCATTCATTCAAACGCGAAATCCGGACCGTCAGAATTCACAGCCATGTCGTTTGATCTCGAGTCCGGCCGGGGCGGCGGCTACACCGACGACCCAGCCTTCAAGGAACTTCAATACAATCTCAAGAGCAAGCTGCAGTCGCTTCTCAGCAGCAACCGAAAGCTCGCCAACGATGTCAACGTCCTGGGCACCAAGAAGGACACCCCGCGCCTGCGGGAGCGGGTTCACAACAGCATGGAGAAGACGAGGGAGATGTGCCGCGAGATTGGCGAGGGCGTCAAGCGACTTCAGACCTGGGATGACCTGACAGTGCGTATCGCAAAGTGACTTTGTGTGGTCGCATGCTGACCCCTCACTAGAAGCAACAAAAGTACGAGCAGACAAAGGTCTCGAGCGATTTCCAGGCCGCCCTCCAAGAGTTCCAGAGCCTGCAGCGACGAGCCCTCGAGAAGGAGCGCGCATCCGTCACCGCCGCCCGCGCCGCGCAAGAGGCCGAGCCCGGCCAAGCCGGTGCGCCATCCGATACCCAGCTGGAACAGCTGCAGCAACAACAGCAGATTTCGCAACTTGCGCAGCAGGACGAGGTCGACTTCCAGGAGGCCCTGATAATCGAGCGTGAGGAGGAGATCCGCAATATCGAGCAGGGTGTCGGTGATCTGAATGTGCTCTTCCGACAGGTCGCGCAGATCGTCGATGAGCAGGGCGAGCAGCTTGGATCCATTGCGGATAACGTGGAGAACATCCGCGATGACACGCGACAGGCCGACGTCGAGAACCGACAAGCCGCGCGTTATCAGAAGGCGGCTCGAAACAAGAGCTGCTGCCTGCTGATGATCCTGGCAGTCATCATGACGATTGTTATTCTGGCCATTGTCCTTGACTAGATATTAGAGCTCAGCGTGCGATGATTATGGGTGGCTCGTTATCTTGACGGCGTCTATCGGAGTTTTCTGGGGATACACAAGCTTTAAGAGTATAGTACATGTTTGTAGGTACAGAAGAGGGATTAATCAATATGCTTTTTTGTGCTTTCAACTGAATGAATAATCAAGAAGGTGGTTGTTTCGGGCCCCTCAGAAATGGCAAACTTGGTTGCTTAGGCATCTCAGACTTGAGCCTAGGCTCCTTTCTGGGTACCAGACGATTTAGGATTATCTCGTTGATGCCTGTGAGGGCAAACGAGGAACCCCAGTAGAGGAAGATGGCGCTCGGCAGATCCGCAAAGAGAAGCGGAAAGGTTGGCATCAGAAGCAACGTCCTGCCCAGAAGCTTCTGCAGCCTTGGCGTGGTGTCGACCTTTTTGCTGTCCGGCAGGTTTATGGTCAACAGGGCTTGGAGTTGCTCCTTGGACATCTTGCCCCAAGTGTTCCACACCAAGATGCCCGAGCAGACGATGGGGAGTCCAAAGTAGGGATCCATACTGCTAAGATCATTGAACCAGAGGCAGCCCCCGTTAACCAATGTCTCGTCAAACATGCTGCTCGCAGAACCTATGGCTGCAGTTGCCGAGTCCGGATTGCCCAACCCGACCGAGTTGCTGATCCAACCCACCGGCGCACCGCACTTCCGCCGTAGTGCCTCGGAGATGGTGAGAAAGGGGACGATGCCGAGCATTGGTGTCATGCCCTTCCAGCGCTGGGTGCCCCAGTTCTTGTAGATTCTGCGCCGCGACTTTTCAATCAGGCCTGCGATGCGGAGGCGCTGGATGTGTTCCGGAACATGCTTCTGCTCTTGCCTGACGGCCTTGGCGTGACGGGTCGTCCAGGCCATGATCAAAGGTTGCAGCTCGGCCCTCTTCTGCCGCAGGTGGGCCGTGTAGAGTTGCAGAGGAAAACGAAGTGTGGCGTTGACGCCGATGGCCAGCAGCGGAATGGCGACGTACCAGGGCATGCCGACGTTGACGTGGACCCAGCTGAAGGCATCAGCAGTCATACGGATGGTGTCGCCCACCGTGGACGCAAGGTGGAAGCTCCTGCGGCCGGCGCATGGTGTTGAGGCCGGACGTCGGGTGGCACTGGTTGGGAGAAAGGGCCTGGCGTGAGGCGATAGGACATGCGCTGTCCGTCTAAAGGTGGACATTTTATACCATTCCCGCGTGGTGGCGAGAGCAATTGAGTCTCTGGGCGCAGGATTGGAGCTGTTTCTTGGTGAATGAGATGTTGCATGAGATGAGGCTTGACCTTTGGTGGTTGCAGAGGTTGTGGCGCACAGCCAATTAGAGTGAACCTGGTCATCAGGCATGCTATAAAACTGGGGCTCGAGAGTTGAAGGTCTTCCTGTGCCAACGTAACTCCTCTGTATCACATTTCTACAAAAGATTTGTTACAAAGGATTAATTCGATTGTGTAGCGATACTCTAACGCTTGGGCACTGGACTTTTGTCGAATTCCTGAGTCCGGCAGTTTGAGACTGATCGAAACCCATCTCGAGTGATACACGCAAGATCCTGGCGCTTGTCTGTCCATGTGTCCTTGTGTCCTTGTAAGAGGTTTAGGGCGATAGGTGCCTATTATGAAGATACCTACCTAGCCAAGGCAGTTTACCCATTGTGACTTTCGGCAGCCTCGATTCTATCTCTAGCCATAGAGCTATGGTACAGCAAGGTAGAGAGGAAGAGAGGCACTGAGACAGGAGAAGCTTGAGTTGTGAAAGAAGGTTACCTAGCTAGTTGCAGTTGCAGTCGGGTACTCGTGACACTTGGACCTGAAGCCTGTCGCATGGAGGTTACGCACAAGCACGATTGCTGTAGTATTGCGGTCCGTGAGAAGCTGCCTCTGGGCTCAAAAAGGTCAAGTGTAATGTGCCTAGTCTCGGATCACACCCTGTGCGGTTGATGAAGTTTCGACGAGTGAGCGATAGGACATTAACACATTGTGTACGAGGGACAAGAGACTGGTTAACTCCCGCTGTATTGTGAGGTTGTAGATTATTGAACGAAAGCAACTACACTTATGACTAGTGCCCATCAATCACTTGAGACGTATTCGCAACCTCACATGACTCGAAATAAACCCTTCAAAGTCGCATCGCTATCCTATCCGATCTTCCCGTCTACCCCGTGGTCAACGGCGAGCACTGACACCCGGGCGTTCCCACACCGCTAGACTCCGCCCGTGGTCGGGTCCAGTGACCAGGGTCAGGAGCCTCATAGCGGGGACCTGCCCATCTTCAGCGCACAGCACCCCTGTAGCTTGTCCAGCTGCAGTGGGCAGCTACCTGGAGCTAGGCGAGAGCTTCCCCCCGCCACGGGGGCTATTATTTTTGGTGCGACGTCACCCCATCCATCCCCTTTGTCGTGGCTTCTTCATGGTGTTTCCTTGCTGCAGGACCTGTCAACGCCTCTACCCTCGCATTCTCGATACTATACAATATCATCGATAGCCAGAAGCGAAAACTTGGCAGCTGCTGCGGAAAACCGACTATCCCGAATGTCCGACGACTCGTTTGCGGCGCCCGCGGACAGCCCGCCTATTCCATCACCCCCCGACAACTCCAGGATGTCGACTTTCCCGGCCGTCGTGGCCTTGGTCCTCTTGATCGCCATACCCGTGCTGGGAAATGCACTACGGAGCTTTCTCGGATGGTCACTACGAAAGCGAACAGAGGGTCGTCGCGCCCACCTCCTGTCGCTCATGACGGAGGAGGACAAGGTAGCTCGCGCAAACGATCCCCAGGGCAGCTCCGAAACCAAGCTCGTATTCGACGTCGACGATAACCTCAAGATCACGCTGGACAAGCAGAAGAACTGGGACGGCGTTGTCGGCTTCTTCCATCCTTTCTGGTAGGTTTATATCTCGAGGGAAAGTCCGGGCTTGGCTAATGCTGCGCAAGCAATGCCGGAGGCGGCGGGGAGCGAGTCCTATGGGCTGCTATTCGGGCGACGCAAGATCGATGGCCAAACGCAAAGTGTGTCGTCTACACCGGTGATCACGACGCTACAAAGGATGGTATTCTGTCTCGGGTCAAGGTGAGAAAGCTCTCGAGTTCGAGGTGAGATGTGCTTACACGGCGACAGCACCGGTTCAACATTGAGCTTCATGCTCCTACTATTACCTTCCTTTACCTTTCTAAGAGAGACTGGGTGCTCGCCTCGTCGTGGCCGCACTTTACTCTTCTGGGTCAGTCCATTGGCTCCATCATCCTCGCCTGGGACGCCTTCTCGCTGCTTGTCCCCGACGTCTTTGTCGACACCATGGGCTACGCATTCGCTCTCGGCCTTTGCAAGTTCCTCTTTCCCAAGGTTCCTACGGGAGCGTACGTGCACTATCCAACAATATCGACCGACATGCTCGAGTCTCTGGACCCCAATTCGGCTGTGGGAACCCAGGGCGTCAACGCTGGTAAAGGTGTTGGGGCGCAGGGTGTTGCGAAAAAGACTTACTGGCAGCTATTCGCCGTGCTCTACTCATGGGTTGGCTCGACCGTGGACGTCGTCATGACCAACTCGACGTGGACCCAGGGGCACATTCAGAGTCTCTGGGGCCCATACCGCACAGCCAAGAGCAAGACAGATCCGATCGTGGTGGTCTACCCCCCTACCGCCGTGCGAGAAATGGAACAAGAAGTCGAGGTATCGGAGGAGAGCGAGAAGCGACGAGAAAAGGCCATCGTCTATCTGGCACAGTTCCGACCCGAGAAGAACCATCAACTCATCATGCAGTCCTTTGCCACCTTCCTCAAGAGAAAGAGCGAAGCATCCAAGGGTGCGCGTCTGATCCTCATTGGAAGCGTACGAGACGACTACGACTCGAAGCGCGTATACCAGCTGCGCCTCCTTGCCAACGAGCTGGGCATCAAGAACAGCGTCGAGTTCCACCTTGACGCCTCGTGGTCCGAGATCCTCGAGTGGCTGCGGAAGGCCTACATTGGTGTTAACGGCATGTGGAACGAGCACTTTGGCATTGGCGTCGTCGAGTATCAGGCCGCTGGGCTTATTTCTGTCGTTCACGACAGTGCTGGACCCAAGTTTGATATCGTCGTGCCAATCGACGGCGAGCCGACTGGTAAGCAGCACAACTTGTAGCCTGTTAGATTGACAACTAACTCTTGCAGGCTTCCACGCCACGACAGAAGAGGAATTTGCAGATGGCTACGAAAAGGCACTGTCACTGCCTGACCCATTGGCGGTCCGCCTTCGGGCACGCGAGTCGGCAAAGAGGTTCACGGAAGAGGAGTTTGCCAAGAAGTGGACGGTTCAGATGGCGCGGTTGGTGACGCTTGCGAGGTAGGGCGTGAGGTGAAAGTAAAGTCGCATGATAGACCAAAGGATACCCCCTTTTTACAAACAGTTTACCGGAAGCCGTATATAGAGTAGAGAATACAGCGCAGAGCTGACAGCGAATGCTTGTGAGTTGCAACACCAAGTCATGGTAAAAAAAAAGATGCTACGTGAACGAGTCTATCTATTGATTTACAATACAAAGCCTCCGCTATTCTTCTGCCTCGACTCGGCCGCAACATCAAACACGCCATCTCTATCCCTCGTCAGAGCCTGCACTGAGCTCAGCCCCTCCTCGACCCAGGTGATGTTGTGCCCCTTGGCCCTCAGCCCGGGAACCTCCCAGCGGCTGAACCTGTTCTCGAGGAGGAGCTGGTTGGGCAGCAGCTGGTTGTGCATCCTGGGCTCGCGGACGGCGTCCTTGACGCTCCACGACGGCGAGGTGAGGATGCGCCAGGCGACCTGCGTCGTGGACGAGATGATGCGGGAGCCGCCCGCGGCTCCAAGCACAGCCACTAGAGTGCCGTCTTTGAGGGATACGATTATGGGCGTGCATGAGGATAGGGGGCGCTTGTTTGGGCGGATGAAATTCTCCTCGGCCGGGGCGAAGCCGAACTCGTTGGGGACGCCGGGGATGGAGAAGTCGTTCATCTCGTTGTTTCTAAGAGGTGAGTCTTGGAGAACCTATGGGTATATCTAGCAAAAGACTTACAGGATGACGCCGGTGAGGTTGTCCATCAGGAGCGATCCAAAGATGAGGTTGACGGTCGTGGTCAGGGACACAGCCATGCCGTCTGCGTCCGCCGTGACAATGTGAGAAGTTCCATGACCGTTGGACGAGTAGATCTTGGAGGGATCATATTTCTCAATGTCCTGCGTAGTCAGGGGGTCGATGCGGCTGCGAATCTTGTCAGCCGTAGTCGAGTTGAGCATCTCCTCCTCAAACTCGGGCACGGCATCGACAAAGTCGGGGTCGCCTAGTCGCAGCCGAGCCCCGTACGCAAACTTCATGGCCTCGATGTATCTGTGCAGGGTGAGGTTGCCGTCCTGACTCTGATCCTCGTAGCCGTCCATGGTGTTGAGGATGTTGAGGGAGACGGCGCCGCCGGCGGGGGAGCTGATGCCGTAGACGTCGTAACCCTTGTACTCGGTGTGCAGGACCTTTCGGGAGATGACCTTGTAGTTTTGGAGGTCCTCGAGTGTCATTGTGCCGTTGGACTCTTGGACGGTCTTGATCATGCTCTCGGCTGGGGTGTGTTAGGAGTGTACGGTGTCTGGACTCAGGGGCTTACCGATGGGACCGGTGTAAAAGGCTTCAGAGCCATGATCGGCAATAGCTTTAAGGGTACTGGGAAAAAATTAGCAATGCTAGACTATATGTGAAATTCAGCCTACCGCGCATATCGAGGCCTTGTAATAGTGTCTCCCTCTCGGAGAAGCTGGCCTGTCTACCGTCAGCCCGGGTTCCAGTTCAGGGGCAAGGTGACGAACCATCTCGGGTGAAATCCTCGGCCCAGGAAGGATCTTCTACTAGGAAATTATACTTTCCAGCGGACAATTTGGACACGAACTTGTTCATGTCGCCATTAACTGGTTGTGGGGTTAGCATCGACAACTCACTGCGGTCAAGCTGGCTCTTACCTCTGAAGCCATCACTGGCCACCTTGATAGCCCCTTGCATGACGGTCTTCCATGGGAGTTTCTGCCGGCTTGGTTTAGCGAGCAAAAGATGAAAGGAGTGGCTGTTGATACGTACGCCATATTTCTTGTGAGCGTACTCCAGCCCCCGAACCTCGCCAGGGACACCGACAGACAAGCCTCCGTGGATGCTTCCCTCGACATTGCCCTGGTACATATTCTCGTGCGCTGCGGCTGGAGCCGACTCGCGAAAGTCGATGGCTTCATAGTGGCCCTTTTCATCCCGCACGAGCATGAATCCGCCTCCGCCAATGCCAGAGTGATACATGCCGATAACGCCGACGCAAAAGGTTGTCCCGACCATGGCATCAACGGCATTTCCCTGAACATATCAGCAACTATAAAAAAACATATAGTTTATTTTTGTAGACTTACACCACGCGCGAGAAGATCCCTTCCGATGTAGCTGCACTCCCGAGCCTCGGACGCCACGGCGCCTTTGGTACCACCTTCTGAGCGGAACAGGTATTCCTCATTGACGGGGCTGGCTATTAATAGTCCATATTGAGCAAAGAGCAGGCATAAACGCCTTACGCCGAATATACGCCCTGGAGAGGGATTAGTAAGTGTGCAACGTTGAAAAGACGGGATGTTGTGAAACTTGCCCATTTTGTAAGTGCTGCTTGCTTATCTAGAAGGGGTCACTGCGCCAGGATAAACATTCCCGAATCTTAAACAAGGACAGTTAGTAAGTCAAAGTCAAGTGAGTGCAGAGTGAAGCAAAAGGGAGATATCGCGAATTTTTAAAATGCACAAACAAAGGAAGCGTTGACGTGATGAGACCCCGGGTCCGATCTCCGGCCAAGGCGGGATGGGCGCGGTCCCCCGGTAGTTGCAAGCGGCCTCGTGAGTCGCATCACCTGCCATTTCGGAGGACCAATCAGCGGGGCGGAGGTGATAGGAGCCAGCTTGGTCATTGGCCGGGAAAGGGTTGCTTATTGAAGGGATAGAAGTTGAAGATTACGCAGTGCTTTGTCGATGTGAGCGCGTGAGGATATTGCTTAGGACAGCAGTTGTGTCGTACAGTATAAGCCTATTTGGTAACATGTTTAGCATGGGACCCCGGGATGGTCAAATGGCTTCTTTTGCTGTTGTACAGATTGTCAGACGACGAGTGAAGATGTAGGTAACATGTGTGCAATGCATAAGCAATTTATCATGTGAAGAATCAAGGTAAAGTGTCTCGTAAGTAGTCAGGTACAACGTCTATCTCAAGAAATAGTCTCGAGACAAGAGATGGATCAAAGATGAGCGAGCTCTTATCGTTGTTGGATACAATCCCTGTCTTGGTAGAGGATACAAATCCTGACCAATGAAAGCCACTCACACCGTCAACCAATCAGACAAGGCCTAAAACGCAGCCCAAGCCAAGGGACCCCAAAATCTCAAAGTGGGGCGTCTGCAAGAACCTTTCCTCTGTCTCATTCTAGACTTGAAAGTTCAAAAAAGTTGTGAACAGCAGCAAATTTTCCCAGTGGAAAACCAACACAAAAACCATTCTTCTCAGCACCCGAGAGACGATATCCTTGGGTCGTCCATGAGACGACTGAGGCTTCTGCCACTCGTCTCTCTCACAAGAAGAGCGCCGCGCCCTTACAATCTCCGCCCATTCGCCGTCATGGCGACCGCCCAGGCAGAGGCAGCACCCGCCGTGCTCAACGGCCACTCACAAAGCAATGGTCACACAGAAAAGCCCTTCAACAAGAGGCCCAATCAACAGAACAATCGTCAGTGGAAGCAGAAGAAGACAAAGCGGGAGAGGAACATCACCGAGGGGTCGTCTGAGGAAGTCCTCAAGTATGACGTCGAGGCCCTGCTCAAGATGAGGGCGGTCGAGTATGGAGAGGGGACTGAGAATGGGGTCGAGGTCCTGCCGGAAGAGGGCACCGAGACAGAGGTTGAAGTCCTAGAGCTGTCGTCTACGGGAGAGGGCTTGGCTATGAGACCCGGCTCGAACCAGGTCTACGTGGTGCCCTTCACCGTGCCCGGCGACCTGGCGAGGGTCAAGGTCTTTCGCCACGTGCGCCGTGACAACCAGACCATGGCCGACTTCATCTCGGTCGTCAAGCCCTCCCCGCTGCGCGACGACGCCCGCATCAGCTGCAAGTACTTTTCCTCGTGCGGCGGCTGCCAGTTCCAGATGCTCGACTACGCCGAGCAGCTCCGCCTCAAGAGGCGCGTCCTCGAGAAGGCCTACCAGAACTTTTCCAACCTCGACCCCGCTGTCGTGCCCACTGTTCAGGATACCATGGGCAGCCCTCTGCAGTATGGATATCGCACCAAGCTGACGCCGCACTTTGACGGACCCCCTGGATTCCGCCCCAGCAAGAGGGGGAAGAACCCTCGTGTCCCCTTTGAGAGCTGCCCCGATATTGGATTCATGCAAAAGGGTCGTCGAAAGGTGTTGGATATCGAGGACTGCCCTATCGGCACCAGCGCCGTGCGTCTGGGTATGGCGAGGGAGAGGGAGCGCATGCAGACCGAGTTCAAGGACTACAAGCGCGGCGCTACCCTCCTCCTGCGAGAAAACACACAACGTCTACCAAAGGACAGCCAAGAGATACCATCCGAGCTACCCCCTCACACCGTCCGCGTCGACAATGACGACACGGTCGACATCAAATCCTGCATCACCGACTCCAAGGCCACCACCACCGAGTACATCGGCCCCTACACCTTCACCAACCCCGCGGGCTCCTTCTTCCAGAACAACAACTCCATCCTCCCGTCCTTCACCACATACGTCCGCGACCGTATCCTGCCCCCCGCCGGCTCCGGCATGGAGATCAAGTACCTCATCGACGCCTACTCAGGGTCTGGCCTCTTCACCATCACCCTCTCGTCCCTCTTCCAACATTCCATCGGGATCGACATCGCCGCCGACTCGATCGCCTACGCGAGCCGCAACGCCGCCCTCAACGGCCTCGACGAGGACCGCTGCAAGTTCATCGCCGCCGACGCGGGCGAGCTCTTCAAGAGCGTCGCGTACAACCGCGACGAGACCGTCGTCGTGCTCGACCCCCCGCGCAAGGGCTGCGACGCCGACTTCCTGGGCCAGCTGCGCAAGTTTGGCCCCCGCCGCGTGCTCTACGTCAGCTGCAACGTGCACACCCAGGCCAGGGACGTGGGCGTCTTGGTGCGCGGCGAGGGCGAGGGCGAGAGGTACGAGATTGAGAGTCTGAGGGGCTTTGACTTCTTCCCCCAGACTGGACACGTTGAGGGCGTTGCTATTCTCAACAGGGTTGATACCAAAGCATGAATGGGTTCAAAAAAAAAGGGGACACGGCGCTTTAAAAAGGGGGAAATTTTAATAGATTTTTTTCATTGCGACACTTTGTAATCATTGTCCTCATAAAAAGAACCGCTGCATTAACTCGTGCGTGACAAACAAATTGCCAATTCATCACCAGCATATACCACCACCACCTCACATTCATGACTTGTCTCCAAGCAGAGCCTTGAGGGCCTGCACCGTCACCTCGAGGATTTCGGGCCTCCGGCTCTTCTTAAGACACTCCTTGAGGACCTCGACTCCGTCCTCGTCCTTGATCTTTTGCCGCGCCAGCTCGCCCAGCTCGCCCTCGGCCGTCACCAGGTTGAGCACCACAAACACGCCGCGGTGCCGGATGTTCTCGTCGTCGTCGACGCACATGGACAGGACGACCTTGATGCCGCGCTCCCGGTTGATGATGCCGCGGATGACCCCCTCGAAGGATGTGAGCGAGGCCAGGGCGCCGCCCGCCGCACTACGGGTCCCGGCGTCTTCGGCGTCCGCGAGGGCGAGGAGGATGTGGAGGCGGTTCCGGGCCTTGGCGGTCTCCTCGGCGTACAGGGCGATAGCTTCAGGAGCCTGGACGAGGTTACATACTAGCTCGACAGCTGCCTTGGAGACGAGGGCGTTGGATGAGAGCATCTGCTCCTCAATCTGGAACCACGCGGTCGCAATGATGCCGCGCCGCGTATCTTCATCGTCCATGGAGGCCAGGTTAGTCAACGCCATGAGAGCCTCGAAGGAGGGGAGGAGGTCTCGCGTCTCGGCCGCCGGGTCGGGGGGGACGATGGACACGAGGGGCCGAATCGCAGCACTGATGGGGTTCGACCGGTTACCGCCAAAGACGAGTCCAGGGTTTGTGCTGATGAGAATCCGGGCAAGGGCTTGCGCGGCGAGACGGCGGGCTGGTGCCTCAGTCTGTGGAAGCGTCATCCACGCTGTGAGCAGGAGCTTGACGGCGCCTTGCTGGGCAAGCTGGCCGCGGAGAGTCTTGGTGACGGACAGCGCAAAGATGATGGAGATGACCAGCGATAGAGAGGCGGGCGAGCCATTCTTGCTGTGAGTAACGAGCACAGGCGTGATGCCGGCATCAAACACCAGCTTGCACCGCTTCGCAACATGCTCGTCGTCATTCAGGGGGTCGGGCCCGCCAAGTTTCCCAGCAGCATTGGCGTACGCCTTGAGCTGGTTCATCTTCTTTTCCTCCTCGGTAAGATTGGGGAGGTACCTTGTGAGGTTGACAAAGATGCTCAGGGCTCCGTAGGTGGTCGGAGAACGCGGCTGCGCCTCACTGAGAGTCTTGACGAGCTTCTGAAGCAGCTCAGGGTTGCTCACAATCGACTCCTTCACCTTGGGCTGGAGAGATGCATAGGCCAGACCCTCGATGGAGTGCTTTCTTCCGTGATCTTCATCCCGGAGGATCATCTTGGTGAACATGCCAGAGAGGTCCTCAATGCTAGTGACGGCTGGCTCGATCCTCGACTGGTTGGCCTCACCAGGGGCCGGCTTCGCGGGAACTGCCTTGAATTCTGAGTTAGTTAGTCGTGAACAAAGCACGGCACGCATGTCTCTCTCACCCTCAGCTTGGCCAGGATGACGGCGGCCAGGTACTGGACCTGCTCCGAGTGGCGCCTCATGGTGATGGAGCCGCCGTCGCTCTGGAGGTTGGGGTCGGCGTTGGTGCTGCGGACGAACTCGCTGAGGTCCTGGTCGACAATCTCCTCGAGCCACTCGATGCAGTACTTGTTGATGGCCTCGCGGCAGAGCGAGTTCATGCAAGCGGCGTTCAGCATCTCCAGGCAGGCCGTCTCGACCTTGCGGCTCTTCCACTTGCGCCGCATCAGAGTGCCCAGGCTGGGGAGGAAGTCCTCGTTGAGGAAGAGCTCTGCGGTGAGATCCGGGACGATGGGGAAAGTGGCGGCCGCGACGCAAAAGGCGACAATGTAGTCGTCGTAAGTGCCTCTCCGGACACGGTCGAAGAAAAAGGTCGATAGCTTCTTGGAGCCGTCGTCGCCGGCAGCCTTGAGATAGGCCGACGTTGAGAGAGTGGCGTGCCCACGGACTATCTCAGGCTGTCGCATATCGAGGTAGCACAGAACTGTGTCAACGCAGTCGCCGTCGATGACCTTGCAGATAGTATCATGGGACTTGTCCTTCTGGCGGGCCTCATAGTCGTCGTTGAGCAGCTTGGTTAGCTCGTCGAGATCACGGCACGTCTCATTGTCCTCCTGGCCCCCCTCCATCAAGCGCGCAAAGACGATGAGGGTCTGGTCCTCCAGAGAAGGAGCTGGAGGCTCCTGCTTGGCGGGTTCAGCCATCAGAGTAAAAAAAAACCTCGGATATTATCAGATGGATGGATGTGAGATGGTTTTGAAAGGAAACAAAAAGCTCGAGGCCCAAAACAGGAGCCCGTGATGTAAATCGATAACGCCCCTCATCCAGCTCATCAGCCTGTGAGACCACCCACTAGAAGCGCTAGAACCTTGCTTTTTCCTAGTGGCCGCAAACTCCCCCCCAACCACGGGCGCTGATAAGCCCATGCTCCCCCCCGCTGCTTTGGGAGCTCTATCACGTGTTTTGGCGTCTATGGGCGCTGCGCTAGGGGGACTGCTCCAGGGGCTCATTGGCGCTGGCAGCCGCGTCCCATTCGTGATGCTCCCACACCCTGCCCTACGGATGACGTCCAGCAACGACTAGATTTTTTTAACCCTTTCAATCCCTGCAGCCGTGACAAGAATTTCTTGGGCTCGCACGACAGGATCCTTGAGTCGGTCGTGATATTCGGGGCTTCGACGCTCATGTCTTTCATCCTAGGGGCGGCCTGAGATCGCGGCAAGTCGTCGCACAGACCGGGACGCTATAACCACTAGCCAGCCGCCGTTCAGCGTTCAACTTGAGCCTCAACATTGCTCTTGCAGACGCCATTCTTTGCCTGGGCTGCCTGCGTCAACGTCTCTCGCCTCCCAGCGTCACGTCCTGCAGCTCAACTTGTCTCACTTGCGCAGCGTCCATCTCCTCCACGGCCTCGTAGCCGTCTCCCCAACCGACATCCTCACAACCCACGTCCGCCTCGTTTTCATCATGGACGCCGTCGATGTTTCGGAGCACTACGAGGTCAACACCCGTGAGGACACGCCCTCTCTCCTCACCATCGTCCTCGACACGAATCCGAGAGCATGGGCTGCCATCGGTAATGTCCTGCCTTTGTCCAGGGCCATCGCGAACATCCTCGTCTTCGTCAACGCCCATCTGGCCTTCAGCAACGCCAACCAGGTCGCCCTCATCGCCGCCCACGTCGACCGCGCACAATGGCTCTACCCGACGCCGCCCAAGCCTACCCGCGATGCCTCGGGCGATGTATCCATGGGGGACGCCGCCCCGGCTCAGACGTCGTCGGCCAACAAGTTCCCCCAGTTTGCGCAGATCGAGGCCGCCGTCCTGGACTCTGTGAGGAAGCTCATGGATCAGACGACCGAGGCTGACCTCGCCACCACCACGACACAGCTGTCAGGGGCATTGACGCTGGCCCTCTGCCATATCAACAAGGCTGCGCAGGCTCTCTGCTCGCCCACTGCCAACCTCGAGGACAGCCACAAGGCCACCACCACGGCACCTCCCACCGTACGCGGCCGCATCCTCGTCATCTCCGTGTCCGACTCGGAGCCCTCGCAATACATCCCTACCATGAACGCCGTTTTCGCCGCCGCCCACGCCCAGGTCGCCATCGACACCCTCTCCCTCACTGGCGATCCGACCTTTCTACAGCAGGCCTGCTTCAACACGGGCGGCACATACCTCGCCGCAACCCATCCCCAGGGTCTGCTCACCTACCTCATGTTCGGCCTCATAGCCGACACAGAGGCTCGTGAGGCTCTCGTCGCGCCGACTCATGACACAGTCGACTTTCGCGCGGCGTGCTTCTGCCACGGCCGAGTTGTCGATACCGGCTTTGTCTGTTCCATCTGCCTCAGCATCTTTTGCGAGCTGCCAGAGAATTCCGAGTGCCTTACATGTGGCACGAAATTGTCGCTGGGCAACTACGGCGCCAAGCCCGCCGTCGTGCCTCGGAAGAAGAAGAAGAAGCGGAGAATCGTCAACGGGGGTTCACGGGAAGAGACGGGGAGTGCGACGGGGACACCTCGCCCTTGATGAATCGAATCGCTGCCTTTTGTACAATAGACCAATTAAAATAATGACGAGATACCTACAACGATTAAGACAGAATAATGCATCTATTCCCGGGCTTATAGGGGCAAACTACCACTATCACTTCTCATAAGAACTTGCTTGAACAGGGGCGGGTGGGATCAAGAGTCAAGGTTAGGCACATTGAATAAATAAAGCATGCAATGTCTCTAGGAATAGAGGGTATCATATCAAGTCTAGCGATGGAGAAAAGGACTAAACAACCATCCATCTCACGCCGTAGTAGCCACGGCTTGGCCTCAAACCCATATCGATCAAGCGTTGAGACAAGCGTCTAATACCATGGAAGTTCCCAAACTCCACGTTCCAATCTCAGAAACCAAGCATTGGCTCAGTCAAAACGAACCTTGCGTCCACCCTTGGCAATCTTAGCACTATCCGGAAGCCGAGACATGGTGCAGTTAGGTTGCTTCTCTGAGCCACACATCGAGGCCAAAGCAAACGAGTCAGTGTTGTGGGCGAAGTACAAATAATACCCCGTCTGTGTCTTCTTGACAACCATGACCCCGATGGCGCCAGCCGAGTGGCAGTTCTTGACTCCAGGATGATTCATAAAGTCATCAGCAATGAAAGACTCCATGATGGCATCCTCGTCGTAATCCTGGATATTGACTCCACCCTTGCCGCGCCTTGTCCCATGATAGATCCTCTCGGCGCATCGTTGGGAGGCCATAGTCGTAGCCATGTGCTCTCCAGTGCCGCTTGTTACGGCAGCAACGCTCACCTGGTTTTCATCTTCTTCATCACAAGGGACAACGGCAGTGCCAACTCCAACCAGGGCTGCTGGTCCAAGTCGACCTCGATGCTTCATTCCAATGCCCCCTGAGGACGATCCAGCAGCAATATGACCACTCTCGTCAATCGCAATGGCACCAATAGTGTCGGTGATGAAGTCCTCGTTCCCAGTCCTAGACCGGAAGCTGTTCTTTGTGGCTGGAGAGCCGCCCTCTGCTCTCTCATCTGGACTGAGGGGTCGCTTAACCCCGCGAGGGCTCGTCGAGTCTGGCTGACCAGCTTCATGATCCTCGAAATCAATAGATTCAGCCCGTGACTGTGGCGATGTAGAACCATCGCGATTTGGAGAATTTTCATGCCGCTTTTGATGGGGCTCGGTGTTCTCCAGATTGGAAGGCTGGTCCTCCCAGGGATATCCTTGGCTAGGCGATCCGGGTTTCCTGGAGATGGGCCTAGAACGAAATGGCGATGGCGATGGGCCCGGGGCACCTCTTGCAACCCCAGCATAACTTGGCAACAGCCTCTCCGCAGTCGCCCGAACAGAAGACCGTCCCACTGTGGGTGCGGCGGTGCCCATGGTTCGAAAGTAGCTCGTTGTTGAAGAATTGTCGGTTGAGAGTGTTGTTGTCTCCTGGATTGGAGTGCCCATCCAAGGAGAATCAGGCTGTCCCTCGTTCCATGTGCCTGCCATGATAGCTGCTCGGTGGTCTCGGAGGAAGGACTGCTGCGGCTTCGGTGTGGAAGCTGTGTCGTACTGACACGGAGGACATCCGATGCTGGTCTCGCCAGCCTCTGGAGAAGCTCTCGGGTCCCTCGTCTTCGACTCAGCGCGATGTAGATCTTCTTGCCAGCGTAGGAATCGATCTCGGGCATTCTTGGAAACCATGTACTCGTTTGGGCATGTGACGAGGCCATGCTCTTCAGCAAAGACCTTGGCGCCTTCTCCGATCAGGGCATTTGGAGGAACTCGACGAAGGCTGAGAGGCTGGTTGCTTTTGTCTAGAATGAGCTTGGCGAGGGAAATTGGGTTTCGAATATCTGAGGCGGCATTAGTTATTGAAGTGTCGACATGGATCTGACAAACGCACTCGGAACGGCACCGCAGGCGCCGCTACGACCGAGATGGTCGACAACGGTGGCATCACACTCTACGACGCCATCGATGGAGAGATTCGAGCCGTATCCAGCGTTGGTGATTTCCTTATCCTCGAGGATTCGCAGGGCGGCTTCAACTGCTTCGGTGGCTGTGGAACCAGCTCTGAGAAACCTCATTCCCATCTCGGCGGCCCTGTCATCGTCAGTCAAGGAACGCACGAGGAACGATCGAGTAAGTCTCACGCAACACAGGCTTGAAGATGGATGCGTTCATTCTGGTGGCTATGAAATCCAGCCCCTGCATGGACAAAGATTGCAGGTACTGCCTTTGGCTTCTGCCCCGGTCGCAGCACGCGATCCAACGTGCCGTCGGTGCCGTGCGGCGTGAGTTCCGAAAAGGCGGAGGCTTCATCGTCATGGCAGTCTGACATTCTTGATCGAATTCATGGGGTAAAGAGCGAATAACGCATGCAATAAGTGGCAAGTTGGCGAGTGCAAGAAAAGATGATGGGTGATTTGAGGCAGCCGGGCGAATTGATAGAAGCCCGGCGAGAGCGCGTGGGCGAAGATATGTTAGGAGATTGGAGGCTTTGAAGTTTTGGACTGAGGGCTTAAGAGATGGAAGTTGATGAAAAGCCCTATTGGGGGAGGAAGCAAGAGCAAGGCGATTTCTATTCACCTTCCTCGACACAGAAATGTATAGTTATGGAAGTTGCGCTCGTGTGAGATGCAGGGGACATTTTACTCTCAAGTCGATGAAAAGGAGTTGCCTAACAGCTCCCATATGACAGCATCCGCTGATTGTCCAAATCTCCGAAAATAGACTGATCAAACATGAGCAGAATGATAATAGGCTTCACATCGGCAAATCCCTTTTTAGCCAATCCAATCTCCTTGCACGTTGCTATTGTGTTTGCTTTGTGTATTCATCGCTGCTCCAGCCTCTCAGAAATGACGTCGTGTCCCAAAGCAGCAAAGGGGTCCTCATTTATTGCAATAACGAGGCGCAAGCCACTGCCAAACGGCGGGGCAGGACCACTTGTCCTAGGTAGGTACACAGCCACACTCAAGCCTCACCTCAAGCTTGGGAGCTTCGCAAGGCACGTAACGTAATCCCACCCAACGCAACGACCACCGCCGTCGCCGCCTATCGCATTTATCCTCGCGCGGCACGACTCTTGGGCTCTCTCTACCTCTCCATCTGTCTAGTCGTCCGCTCCATCACACACCCTCTCTCATCATGGCCAACCAAACTCCCGCCGTTGTCATGGACAAGCAAGTCTCACCTATCCCAGCCCCCGCACTGACGACGACAGCTAACCTCAGCTCACCAGCGGCACGGGTTTCTCCAAGCTAGGTCAGTCACCGCTACACACGCTCTCGGAGCTCTCGATCGTATCTGAGCTGCTTGCTGATACCTCTTGCAGGTTTCGCCGGTAACGATTCTCCCTCCTTCGTCTTCCCGACCGCGATCGCAACCAAGGGGCCAGCTAGCGGAGCTGGTGGCTCCGGTTCAGGACGACCGGCTATTGCGAACAAGCCTTCTTTCCTCACCGGAGGTGCTGGACCTGGCGGTCACTTGAGCGCGAAGAGGGGAACTGAGGATCTCGACTTCTTTATTGGCGATGAGGCGATTGCTGCCTCGGGCGGACCAGGTAGGTTGCTATTGCGCCCCTGAGAGGTCAATCCGACTGACAAAACCAGGATACGGTCTTCACTATCCCATCCGACACGGTCAAATAGAGAACTGGGTATGTCGCCGAGATATCCGACCTGAGCTGGAACTGACCGCCTGCAGGACCACATGGAACGGTTCTGGTCCAACTCCATCTTCAAATACCTCCGAGTCGAGCCCGAAGATCACTACTTCCTCCTCACCGAGCCCGTGAGCCTCTCGCCCCTGCTTCGGACCCGGCAAGACACTAATTAGGATAGCCCCTGAACCCTCCCGAGAACCGCGAGAACACGGCCGAGATCTTCTTCGAGTCGTTCAATTGTGCCGGCATGTACATCGCCGTCCAGGCCGTCCTCGCCCTGGCTGCTTCTTGGACATCCTCCAAGGTCCAAGATCGATCGCTGACCGGAACGGTCATTGACTCCGGTGACGGTGTCACCCACGTTATCCCCGTGGCCGAGGGTTATGTCATTGGATCCTCGATCAAGTCGATCCCCATCGCCGGTCGAGACATCACCTATTTCGTGCAGTCCCTGCTGCGAGACCGTGGCGAGCCCGACTCGTCTCTCAAGACTGCCCAGGAGATCAAGGAGGAATACTGCTATGTGTGCCCCGATATCGTCAAGGAGTTTGGCAAATATGACCGAGACCGCACCCGATTCACCCAGCACGTCGTGTCGCACCCCAATGGTCGCCAGGTCGCCGTTGACGTTGGTTACGAGCGTTTCCTTGCCCCCGAGATCTTCTTCAACCCCGAGATCTACAGCTCCGATTTCCTGACTCCTCTCCCTGTCGTCGTCGATGGTGTCATTCAGCAGTCGCCCATTGATGTTCGACGAGGCCTGTACAAGAACATTGTCCTCTCTGGAGGTAGCACGCTATACAAGGATTTCGGCCGACGATTACAGCGAGACATCAAGCAGCTGGTGGATGCCAGAATCCGAGCCAGCGAGGTCCGCAGCGGCGGTGCTCGAAGCGGTGGTCTGGATGTGCAGGTCATTACCCATAAGCGACAGCGACACGGTCCTTGGTTTGGTGGCAGTCTCCTTGGCCAGACGCCCGAGTTCCGATCGTACTGCCATACCAAGGCAGAGGTAAGATGGATGATGTGCTTATATATGACCATGGCTAACAATGGTTGCAGTACCAAGAATATGGCCCCAGCATTGTGCGGAGATTTGCTCTGCTGGGTGGCCCCGGTGGTTCTTAGAGCAAGGCTGTTAGCTGATAGATGCTTCAAGAAATACTCCCAAACAAGCCCTGGGTTTCACAACCAGGGTCCTCGCAAGCACGTCGATCT
>JAANQP010000366.1:0-79205 GCA_011320165.1 Fusarium protoensiforme | reverse complement strand
CCCTCTCACCGCCCCGTCCCTCTTCTCCCCCGCCTGAACGGAATTTGATAAAGATGGTGTGCGCACCCCGCACGGGAAAACTGCTCCTCTCTCGGGAGCTGAATGAATGGCGGAGGGGAAAAAGAACTCCAGGCTGGAGACCACGGTGTTGGTGGATCTGGGACGGGAGCAGGTGTGTCTGGTTTTGGTTCGCGGATGAAAGGGGCGGCTGGAGCATGGGCACGGTGTTTTACATGTTTGAGCAAGGACAAAAAAAGAGGACCCTTTTGCTTTTCTGAGATTCCATAGGGATTCGGTTACGAGGCTGAAATGGCATCTTGATTCTGCATGAAGGTGCCCTGGCGGCTGAGAGGTCTTGATGTGTGTGTGTGTGGAAGAATATGAGCCATCGATCTACAATTGGCTTGTTGTTAATGTGTGACGAATCTTGATGTGCTTTCGTGAGAGGCTCGAGCCGGTGATCTATTCGTTGATATGGATTTCGACCGTTCTTTTGACTCATCCCAAGTGGAGGAGTTCCTATCCAACTCCTCTGCCCTATAAACCTGTCCCTCAGGTTCCCCTCTCAAACACCTTGACCCCTCCATCGGCGGCAACATGATACAGGAACTCGGCCGCACCGCCCATGCCCTCGACTCCGGGCCCCGTGATGCGCACAACCCCGCTGACGTCCCTTGCCGTTCCCGTGTCCAGCATACGTAGGGCCAGCACTGCATCAGCCGCGTGCGCCGCTGAGAGGGCGAGGCTGGCATGCTCACGCTCCAACGTTGTGGCTTGGGCAGCGACGAGAGGTGTGTCGACAGAGAGGGTGAGGAGGGTGCTGTGAACAAGCTGCGATGCCAGTTAGTTTCTGATTGTCACACGTACTGTCGTCAAAGGGGGACTCACACTGCGGAGAGAAAGAACTAGGTTCTGGAGAGCGAGACTTGTGGTTGACTCATCAGTGATGGCGAGTAAGGCGTCGAGTTGGTCAATGATGAGAACCTTGCGCGACGTCCGCAGGTCTGCAATGGCGCCTTCGACCTCCTTCTTTACGTCTGCAAGATTTGTGCTTCGGAGAACTCTCTCTTTGCGCGCAGCCGGCACTGGAGGTCGTGTTACTGGTTGGGCATTGCCGTATAGTCCTGTGAGGCCATCGACGAAAGTGAAGCGCCCTGTCCTGCTGAGAGCATCTAGATCCAGTCCCTGGCTACAAGTTAGTCAAGTCGCACTAGGTTTGGTGAAAAAGAAGAGATATCCAAAGAAAAACCCACCATCTTTGTGGCACCTTCTCTCCAGAAAGCCCCATCTCTCATGAAGCTGACCAGCACAACTCCAGCATCTCTCGCACCCTCATCCCCATCTGCGCTTCCTCTCAGATACGAATACACATGGCGCAGGGTAAGCCAATTCGAGCTTGCGCCTAGGACACTGGTGAGGAGTATGAGAGAGGCCTCTGGAGGTAAAGCGAGATAGGACTCTAGGAGGTGAGGTATGCGTGACGAGGAGGCCATCTTTCCTGAGGGATGGTGGTTTTTTGATATTGGAGATTTTGACATTGTCTGTACTGTGCGAGCGCTGGGGTGAGGTTGCCATGGTGGGGGTGGGGACTGTGAGGACTTGAGCAATTAAGCACTGTACTTGGGCTGAAGTGTAAGAGTGAAAGAACTAAACACAATTGGGTCTCTTTATTCTACAAAATACAATAGAAAAAAACAATGTGATATGGCAAATCTGATTTTTTATTAATATTTGTGTTACTGTTGAATTTATTATCATCATATCTACGTTCATCTAGTCTTAGCCTTGTTAGATTTCAGTGGCAGGTGCCTGAATGATGACGCATTTGCTAAGCACAAGCACGGGAACATGACTACCACTGCCTTCCCTCTCACTTCTCTTTGTCACTTTTCATCCTCAACACCAACACCGGCCATCGGCGATCTTATCCATCGCTACTCTTCACGTCGATTCATGATGCTTTACGATCTCAGGCCATCGTAACGGCACAACCGCCTACCGTCGTTCCTCGCATCTGTCCTCGACCCCTGCCAACAGTGTCCCGGCACCCCGCATAGGGCCAATTTCGTCAATCCTCTCTAACAAGCTCACAAAGAAGCCCCGTTGGCTCAGTGGTAAAGCGTATCACTAGTAATGATAAGATCACTGGTTCGATTCCAGTACGGGGCATGTGACTTGTTTTTTTTTGCACCTCTCGACTCTTGAGTTTTGGGGATATGATCTTTTTGCAACATCTTGTGGCATTGTGCAGTGAAGGATGATCGTGACGATGCTATCTCATAAGATATAGCTTATCACTCACAGGGCTTTGTTCATGCTGGCATTTTGCAGACTGACTACCAGATTTATTACTCTTTTCACATCATTACACCAGGGACACACTCGAAAATACCAGGATATCATGCGCCCTCAAACAGTTTTGTGCAAATTTGACTTAATGGCTATTTAGCCTGATATGTCCATCAACTCTTCCGTCTCCTATTCCTTCTCCGGTGTAGCTCGGCCACTTGACTCCCCCATCACTGCCTCACCCTGCACAATAGTGTTTGGACGCCTACCCTTGACCAAGGATGTGCACACCCGGGCAATTGTTGCACGACTCTCCCATAGAGGGTAGATGCCAACTGCGAAAAGGGAGAGGAAGATCCAGATGATGCCCACGCTGACCCAGCCGGTGAAGAAGGGCTTGGAAAAGACATAACGGGAACCGTACATTGGCATGGGCCAGAGGACGAGGAATGACAGAGTTCTGAAGAAACACTGGTTAGCATGGATCCGACTGCTTCCGAGTATGGAGGACAACTTACAGAATGATCGTCATGGTGCTGGCAATCTTGAAAGCCCTCTCGAGCTTTCGCTGCTCCTCCTCAAAGTCGGCCTGCTGAGCCACGGCCACCTGCCTTTGGGCCTCCTCGTCAAGGCCGGAATCCTTGATCACGTCGTGATCATCCGCCCTGCGAATGTCCATCATCGACTGCCAATCATACTTGTCAAAACCAAATATCAGACAAAAGATTGGGACGAAGACGACCGGGGACAGCAGGGCCGTGAGGTTGCCAGCAAGCATGGGGTCGTTGGATCCGGTACAAGTCACATCCAGCTTGCCGCATGTCTTGCTAGCAGTAGCCAGCCACGCCGAGATGGCACAGGCGGCGCCGAGGATGGGAGACAGGGTGGCCGCCCATCGGTTCTGGCCGCGCCAGATGAGAGTCAGCGTCGCTGGGAGCACAGCCGCAGAGATGAGCACACCCATGAGGAGGTAGAGGTATCCCATCGAGATGCCATTGTACCACAATCCGACGGAGATGCAGCAGATGATGAGAGCGTAGACGACCATGCAGGCATGGGACATCCAGATCAGGCTCTTGCCGCTGGCATTGGGACGGAAATAGGTTCGGTAGATGTCATAGGTGAAGATGGACGACGTCGCAACCAGCTCAGAGTTGAAGGACGAGGTGACCGCCAAGAAGACCATGAGAAGAGTGGCGATGGCTCCGCCCTTGCCCAGAAGAGCAACGGCAGCATATGGCAGAGCCAAACCAGCCGAGACATCAGCCTCGCTCATACGCTCCGGGTACGTGGGGAAGCGGGGGTTCGACTCAAGGGCCAGGGCCGAGAGACCCAGAGTAGTGGCAGTCAGCCAGGGGATGGCGAACCAGGCAAGACCTCCGATGATGTAGCCGGGGAGGGCGTGAACAGGGTGCGCGGCGATGGCCTTGTTGTAGTAGCCATTGTCGAGGAAGACGGTGCCAAAGTTGCCGACGATGTTGATGACGAAGAATGTGACTCCCCCCTTGGACCGCATCGTCAGGTAGCTGCCGTCTTCGTTGCCGGAGACCGGGTGGGCCTTGGCTGCCTCGACAAGGAGGTCGTACACAGCAGAGGGGCTTCCCAGGACATCAGAGGATGCATAGGCCGTCAGGGCAAAGATGATGATGATGATGAGCACGACGGCACCGTGGATGTAGTCGGTGATGAAGGTGGCCTTGAGGCCTCCGATGAAGGTATAAGCAACGACACCGACAGGCAGCAGGAAGATTGCAGCGATGGTGTTCATGCCGGTGAGGGCATTGACAGTTGCGGCACCTCCAGAGATGAGCATCAGAGACACAAGCACGTTGGTCAAGATGCCAAAGACGATAAAGGTGAAGTGAGCAGGTGTCCCGTAGCGAGCCTTGATGACCTCGAGAAAGGTATGGGCGTTGGGGGCTCGCTTCTTGAGCATGATGGCCAGCGTCGCGAAGAGGAGGATCTGCACAGTCGCCCCGGAGGCATACCAGAACGGGCCCGAGACACCGTACCGGTAGCAGACACCGGAGCTCTGCAGGAGGGTGGCGGCCCATGTCCACGAGGAGACGACGGCGGCGGCGACGAGTCCCGACTTGACGGAGCGGCCGGCCGTGTTGAACATCTCGGACGTCTGGACCTCATTGTTGTGGCGCTTGAGGATGTGGGTGAGGCTGATCTGCGAGGTGTGTGAGCTTGCGATGTTGTTACTCAGACAAAGGACTGACCATGAAGATGGCAAAGGCGAGGCCGACGCCGAGGACGATGCCGTAGCCGGCGCCCTGGCTTAGAGCTGGAGTCCCGGAACCAGCCATTGTCGTATAAGCTGGTGAATATATCACTTGGAGTCTTTGCTCTGTAGCTTGACAGGATGTGGCTGGCAGTGTTGATCACTGACAGGAACACCCGCCATATATACTACTCTACACATGCTTGCAGCATATCCCAACATGTCCACAGCCCTATCAGCAAGGCCAAGCAAAGCCAAGCCTTGCAGACGTCCAAGGCATGCAGCAGCAGCACCATTGAGGTGCTTGGAGTGTCGTTACATGAGATAAGGAGGGCATACAGGCGATCAGTCACAGAAAGAACAGGGGGGGGTCACCGAAAAGCGCCGCCGGGGAACTCAGGATCACGCCGGGGGAAACTGGAGATGGACACCGGGGGAAAGCGATTATCATCCTGGGGGGATGCGAATAAAGAAACATCCATGGGCGACTGATGCGATGCCGGAGAAGTTCAATCCGGGGTTTGGTATCCCCCCCCACAGGTTCGTTTCTTGGAAGAGGTGCTAATGCACGGTAGCTTTTTTTGATAGTGATAAGGTCTCGAGTTTGGTGTTTTTATCATGAGAGAGCCTCAGCGGTGGGCGAGTGGATGTTTGATGGCGTTTATTCTCTGTAGAAACCAACCAATACCATGGGTCAATCCACACGCACATGTTTAGCTTGGCACTTTAATTCAATGACAATCAAGAGTGATTCAACGCTATCAAAGATAGTAAAGAAGAGTTGGTTGCTCGTCTTGCTTTGTCAAGATTCTCTGGGGTAATAAGGGCTTGGACGAATGGGGGAGGCTTGATAAGACGGCGATAAGGTCATCATCTCCCCCAGTCCCAGTTTGAGGGCATCGTCTTGGCATATGTATTTTCTTATCTCGCATGGGTTTTTTTTTTCCCCAGGCTGTTTGAAGGATTTGAAAAGTCGGTCTTGGCTTTTGTTTGACGAGCGCCGGCGGGCAGAGTCTTTTTCGGTACCAACGCCGGCGGCCTGGATAATTAACTACTACGACTTGAGAAATGATGTTCAATCTGAACAATCCTTGATCTGTAATGTAATGATCTTTTCAATCTCTAAGCGACATCGTTGAGAGCCTTGGAATTGAGGACGAGAGCATCAAAGCTGTGATGCCTGGGGCCCTCGTAGCCACGGGGTATCTATCTAGTTTACATTCCTTGTATATCTACATATCAATTGGCACAATAATTACCATCTACATCAAAACCCTCCCTGCTATACCTATACCTATACCACAGCTCGGCGAAGACCCGAATTCACCTCCCCCTCCACGTCCCTCTTGGTCTCATCACGCAGGCCCTCCTCAAACAGCTCCGCCCACCTCGCCGCCAGAGATGCCATGTCCCAACCTTTTAGCCCCCCTCCCAGTTCTGCAGCCACAGATGTGACGAGCTTGCCCTCGAGGCCGCACGGCACGAACCGTGCCCAGGGATTCACCTCCTCGGGGCCTTCGACGGGCACGTCGATATTGACGGCTATGCCCAGCGCCGTGACGTGCCGCCGGTGGTGCACTCCCATGGCTGCGATCTTGCGCGCCGGCTGCCCGGCCGGCGTGGGGACCCAGACGCCGGGCTCGTCGCGGGTCGTGTATGTCTGCAGACCGAACAGGTTGGCCAGTAGACGCCGCGTTGTGGCCTCGAGGTGAGCCGCGTACGACAGCACAGAATACCGCGCGTACAGCGGCGAGTGCATGTCTAGCACCGGCCACAGCACAAGCTGTCCCGGGCCGTGGTAGGTGGTCAACCCACCGCGGGCCGTCTGTCTTACGTCGGGGATGAAGGTCTGCTCGGGGACGGCATCACGGCGGTGCGGGAGGGCAACCCGGAGGGGCGCCCGGAAGCGTGACGTCTGGGCTGGTGTCAGGTCGGTTTGACGGCGGCCGAGGGTCAGGGTCGGGGTAGCTTCGAAGGAGAGGAGGTGCGGACGAGGCGGTTGGTCATCGGGGAGGGTCTTCCAGGCGAGCAGGCAAGAGCGGAGCTCCTCCTGCGCGGCGTCGGCGTCGTCATAGGGGACGAAGGCGCCGGGACCGGAGCCGGTGAGGTGCTGATGCACAAGGAGGGAGGAGGCCCATCGACGGGTGGCCGGCATCCGGGTTTCGGAGCGGGCTAGAGTGGAGAGGAGGACGGCGGACGGCCGTAACCTAGACCTGGGCTGCAACATGATCATGATCCCGGGCAACAGGATGAGAATTCCTCACAGTTGGATTGGAGGGCGAGACGACTGGCGGGGGTCGACGTGGCTTGGCAGGGATCTACGAAACAAGTCACCCCGTGTGACCTGACCTGACCTGGATCTCTCGTGTGGGAAAAAAGAAGGACTTCTTTTGAAGATCTCGTGGGCCCAGGCGAGATGGCGCCGAGGCCAAAAAAGGGCGCTTGTGGAGATGTGACGTCGGCGCCGGAGAGGGAGGTTCCGAACAAACAATCTTGTCCGGCTTTTGCACAGACTTTTTATCCCGTCTCCTCGACCTAACTCAGCTGAATGGTGTCAAGGATCGATCGGGCGGCTGCCAAACGGTAAAGATGGGTGATACTAACTGAAGCCAATCCATCTGTTTGGCCGAGACGAGCAGACTCGAAAAGGTTATTGGCTGGAGCTTAGCTTGGCTCAGGGTGGGAAAACACACATTGCATGTCGACGCAATCACATGAATAGACAGACTCAACGCGTACGACCGAGCCTGTCTGTGTCTTGATGCTCAGCTTCTTGGCATACTCTGTCGCCCCCATAATCGGCAAGAGCTCGCTCATCGACAAGCAGCTGTATCGTCGGCATCATCAACTCGGATGCAATGACATCAGCGAAGCTACCCTTTCTCTTCTTGCTCTACGCTAGTCTGGATGGATGGAAGGATGGTAAATGTCGGGTAGCAGCAACAAGCTGAAAGCTTCTCCTCCCTGGTCAACAATCGCCGTTAGTGTCGTCATCACCCAGGCTTTGGAGCGATGGGTCTGTTCCACCTGGAGGGGAGACGAGAGAGCCGTCTCCCCACCCTCTCTTGGCTTCCACTGGAAAGCATCATGGGCTCTGTGCGGTGAGTGACCAGACCAGACCAGACCAGGCTTTTTAGTGCCATTCACACAAGAGACTCTCGTCTCTCTCTGGTGGTGATGAACAACGGGAGCCTACGTAACGCCTCCATCTCCAGACTGGCTTGACTGGACTGTGATCCCCTCCCCTCCCTGGACCATCCATGATTTATTAGCCTTGCCCTCCCCAGAACCTGTTTGCCCACCTTTCCCACCTCTCTCCAAAGTTGTTGTCCCTCTAATAAGACACCATTCTCTGTCGACTGAGACACCCATCCAGTGGCTCCACCAGCAACACGAGGCATCGCAACCGCATCACATCACATTTCTACTCTGTACATGCGCTATTGGGAAAAAAGCTAAAAACGAGAAGGGAAAAAGAAACAAAAACAAGCTCCATCGCAATCTTTTCGCTTCCTCCCTCCCTCTTGTTTTACCTACGCTTGCTTCCCTTGCCCCATCTGCCGGTAATTAAACACGCCAAAAACGCACGACCCCCAACTAGCGCCCTTTTTTACAGCTTGCCTTGCTTCCCTGGTGGTGATCCTGGCGTGACGACACGACAAGAGAAGCAAATATAGCAGCAAATCAATCGACGTCGGCATATTTGACCTTCTCTTTTCCCCTCGGTTGGGTTTTTGGACTTGACGATCGAGAGACTCCTTTGCTAGTCAGATCGAAGTTTGTTCAGATCCTCTCGAAAATCAATCACAATGGCAAAGCGTGGGTTACCCCCCTAAACACCATAGCCTAGACATGACCACTAATCGTGAACTCCAGACGCCCCCCTCGGCCTCGCGGGCCTCGTCCTCCTCGCCACGTCCCTCCTCTTCCTCTGGTTCATCATCCTCTCGGGCCTTAGCAACACCACGCCCTTCAGCAAGACCTATTTCCTCCGCGCCGACACGAGCGACATCACCGGCGCCCGCGACGTCACCCAGTGGACCTTCTTCTACATCTGCGGCGCCGGGAACAAGGACTGCAGCTCTGCCCGCCCCGCGCCCTCCATCGGCCGCGCCTGGAGCTCGAACCCCTCTGGCGCACCGGACTCGCTGGTCGGCGGCAGCGATGGTGATCGCACCTCGGGCAAGTACTTTTTGCTCTGGCGCTTCGGATGGGTCTTCATCCTCATCACCCTCTTCTTTGAGACGGTCGCCTTCTTTGCTGGATTCCTCGCCTGCTGCGGCCGTCTTGGAGCTGCCATCTCGGGATGCTTCTCTGGGCTGGCTCTGCTGTGCTCCTCGGTTGCCATGTCCCTGATGACGTATGTATTCCCTCACCCATTACCAAAAAAGTCAACTCACTAATAATCTTCAAAGTGCCACCTTTGTCAAGGCTCGTGATGCCTTCAAGTCCGATGGCCGTTCCGCCTCCCTCGGCAAGTATGCCTTTGGCTTCGCCTGGGCCTCCTGGGCCGCCCTCTTCCTCGCCACCGTGCTCTTCTTCCTGGGCCTGCGCGGCGACAAGTCGGCCAACCAAGGCTACAGCGGCCGCACCTGGCGACGAAACCGCAGCGTGCGCAGTACCACGGGCTACGATGGCCGCCGCGTCAAGGACGACTACTCGTAGCGTGGGACGACGCCCTTGAAGCCGGCAACGGCCCCCGTGCGGGACGCGGAAGGGGATGGCGCTGGTGCGTCGGCCGAAGGTGAAGCCCGAGGCCAAGACCATGTTGAGCTTCGTCCTGTTCAAGATGAAGGCAACCGTGGTGACACAACAGTCGGAGCAGCAGACGAAAACAACATGGCCAACACCACCACCATCCCCTCTGAAACCACCACTGCTGCTGCCCAGGCCGGCAGCGGTAGCAAGACTTGACATAATACGCTCACATCTCGGCCACCATCCATCTACCACCCGAGCACGCAGCTCGGGCTGTTGCATACACGATGTCCTTTTTTCTTGGGAGGGTGGCATTTTAAGCATGCTCTAGGAGTAATGTCGGCGTTTGTCCCGAGTTATGAGCGATCAATCAACCAAGCTGTAATGAAGATACCTATTGCGAGATAATACAATGAATAACGCAGTGCCTCAGTTCCCAGTGTAGCAGTTGGCTTTGGAGGAGACACTATTCCCATCCGAGTATATCCTGCTCTGAGAATGGTAATAAAAGTCTAACATGAATTATGACATATGATAGAGGAGACTTTTAATCTGATTATTAAAGCCATAGCCTTTGAGAAGAGTTATTAGCTGCTCTGCCTCGTTTATTTCTTGCCCCCCCCCCTTCATAACGACTTTGAAGGATGTGCTCTAGCTTTAACCAAGACTCTTAGCCAAGAGCCCCTTGAGCATCCATCCATATCGATACATCGTTGAGAGATAGAAACCTAAAGTCCGCCATGTCGATCGACCATGATAATGTTCAAATTTTTCCATTTATTTCTCTCTTATTTCCCCTTCCTTCTCTTACTTCACACAACCACCCTCGCTCACTCACTCACTCACTCATCACTATGCGTGCATCTCATCTCATCCATCTCAGCCATTCTTGACCCAAAAAATGCCCGAAGTCGCCCTCAAAGCCCTCTTTGTATTCCCACACCTTCTTCTCGTGTCATTCACTTTTCCATCACTTCGTATACATACATGAGGAAACAAGACAAAAAAAAAAAAGAGGAACCAAAAATTGGTGCCCGGCCCGTTCCCAAACCGCCTCCCGTCACCCCTATTTAGTTCTGCTCGTCCAAAAAAGAAAATGCATAGATCCAATCCGTGTCCGTCTAAAACCATCCCAAAGCGTGTACAGGGCGTTTTCCAGGAAAATCCAATAGCAAATGTGGACCGACAGAGGGGATATATAAACCCTGCAAGCAATCAAGTGCCTGTCGGAACTGCAAGCTGAGCCATGACATGGATCTATTGCACCGTGCCTGCCTGCAGAGTCTCCTTTCTGTTTCACCAACCAGAGACCTGCTCTGTTGGCGTGTCGAGGCTTTCGTTCGTCTTCTCTTTTGATGCTTTTATATCCTCGTTGCGCGGGATTCATGCATTGTTCGGGCTCGAGATTGGGCTGACCGTGTCGAGTGGTGCCGTGTGCAACGCTGGTCTCGCCGGCCCATCACTATCCAGGCCCTCTCTCTTCCGACGCAACACGTTGTTCACCCACTCTGCCACCTCGGCATCTTCGGTGGATGACTTCAGGTCAATCTTGCCTACAGCTTCTGCCACCTTCTCGATCTCGTCTCCTTCCTCTGCTTCTTCAGTAATCGTCTTGGGTTTGCTGAATTCGCTAAGCCATGCGTGCTTCAGCATCATGGCATAAGTTGGCCGTTTCATGGGGATCTTGTGGAGGCACCCTTTGACAAAGTCCCTGGCCGTATCCGAGTAGCCCTCTTCTGGCATGGCCGGTGGTTCGCCCTCGACAATGGCCTGTTGATCCAGTTAGTTATCTGCCAGCCGTGGTTGAAGATATATGAGGTCACTTACGCTTAGCTGGCTAAATATGGTGGATGACACCTCAGGCGGGTAAGGGTAGGCACCCTTGGCACACTCAATGATGGTCAGACCCAAACTCCAGACATCGCTCTGGACGCTGTATGACCCGTCTGCGTTGCCTGCCTGTGCAAAACCGCCACCCGAGATTCGTTCCGGCGCCATGTAGCTCTGGCAGCCAATGTTGGTCCTGGCTATGCTGGCCACTAGGTTACCACTGACGCCGAAATCGCAGATCTTGACCTGGCCGCGTGTGTTGACCAGGATGTTTGTCGGCTTGACATCACGGTGGATGATGCTGTGCTCGTCCTTGAGGGACTTGAGACCCATGACCGTCGAGTATGTGATCTTTCGTAGCACGTTCTCTGGGATGCCGCCATTGTACAACTTGTCGATGGACCCGCCGTCCATGTACTCGATACACATGTAAACGGCGCCCTCTTGGAAGAAGGCACCGTAAAAGTCGATAATGTAAGGTGAGACACATTCGTGTAGGATGACGAGCTCCTTCAGAATGGTCGTGAACTTGGCATCGTCAAGCTCCAACCGCATCTCCTTCATGGCCATGATGGTCCCGGTTGTGCCGTCGCTCTTTTCTGAGTCGGCACCGTCCTCGGCGGGCCTTACTGGTGTTGGGTCTGACTGCGAGTACTGAACAGGGAGGGGCTTTCCGCCGAGACCTTGACCGAACCGGGGAACACTCCTCTTGGCATGCCTCACCTTGTAGACGGTTCCATAGTTACCCTTGCCTAGCTCTGCCAATGTTTCCACCTCGTCGAGTGAGATGCTAAAGGTCTGGCCGTTGGCAAAGTTGACTCCGGTCCGTGTGATTGTGGCAGCGCCATCAAACGTCACCCAGCCCTTCTCGGTGTCGATGTATTTCTTAAAGTCATCCATCTTCGACCCTTGACCTGAAGGACCCGTTCCGTTCGATTGTTGCTGGCCAGGCTTGTCGCCTGTAATGTCCGACAGCTTCCCGGGAGGACCTGTCCGTCTCATGCCGGTGGTCGGGGCAGGGCTTGCTCCGCCCATATCTGAAAGCCTCATGCCCATCCCACCGCCCATCCTGGCCCTCCTCTCGCTCAATGACGGTTTCGGAAGGATGGGAGCGGACCTGGGGTGTGGGACGGCGCTTGGGCGCTGCATATTAGGCGGTATGCGCAGATTCGCGGGGAACCCGTTCGACATATTACCCGTTGGCGACTGTCCCGCAGGCGACACGGGGCCACTGCCAGCGGGTGACATGCCCTTTTGCAATCGCTGTTGATGTAGCGCCCGCGCCTTGGCCATGATGCTGTTTTCTACCGAGGCACCACCGCTTCCGGCGAAGCTCGAGGACGTCGATACAGGATGTCTAGCCATACCCAAGAGACCCATGGCTGTCGAATTTGGGTTCATGTTGGGGGGATCAGACACGGACCGTAACGACGGCATTCTTCTTGGGAGCTCATCGGGGCTGTCGTGACTGGGAGATTCGAGCGGTGTGCTTGGTTCGGACGAGTCTTCAGAGCCTGGAGACGCAGGCGTGGAAAAGTCCTTCAAGGACGAGTCGTCCGGCGTGGCCGGAATCGAGCCGGAGGCGGACATCGGAAGGGTACGGTACGGCGGAGCTACCTAGGTAAAAGAGACGAGGCAAGACTGGTGAGCAAGTTGTGATGGTAGAGGATCGAGGTTTCTGCCGACAGCGGGAAATAGATTGTATAACAAAATTTGATAAGGCGGCGTCGAGGTCACGAGAGACAGCTTACAAGGACCGCGGGGAGCTGTCGATCGGGAGACGGGACGCGATCGATTCGATGGGTACGAAGAGGAGGGATGGAGGGGAAGCAGATGGTGCGATTTTTGGAGCTAGACGGAGTCTCGCAGCGGGCGGTCTAGACCTTTGGAACTCTAGACTGCGACCAAAGTGACTGGGGGCCTTGTCGCCGGAGGATGAAGGTTGCAGAAGACCGGGGATGAAGAAGCCCAAAGAGGCACGCTGGTTTGTGATATCGGGATCGATGGCCCATGAGCGGGTTGAAAATTGTGTTGCGTCGGGTGCAGATATTGCACCTGGACCTGGACCTGGGCTGGAGGTGATGGCGGCTGCGCGAACAGGGATGCGGGTGCTGCGGAGCTTCTACCCAAACTGTATCATGAGAAGCCACCTCTCTCAACCATGATATGCCCGAAACAGGCGATGCTTGCGGGACGAGGTCGACGATGGCTCACGAACGTCGAAGAGGAGCCGGTGCGGAGGTTTATCGGCGAGATCTGGAATAGACTCGGCCGTTAGCATGCGTTTCTTTTCCTTTCCCTGATGCGCCGCCTCTTGGTGCTCGTGGCCAGGGCACCGGACGCACATGGCGATTGCACTCGTACCTCGACAAGCCACCTGGCTGCAATGAACCGCAAAAAGGCAATGGAATTGGCTCAGGTATCCATCCGATCCGGCGCGTCTCTGTGGTCGGGCAACGTGCAAGTAGCCGGGTGCGGGTGCGGGGTCGCAGGCCTGCGCTGCGCAGGCGAACAGAGGAGCGAGGGAGGGGAAGACGAGGGGCCAATGACTTGTAGAAAGCTGCAGGCGGCGTCTGCGAGGGTAGGGATGCGTAGTGGGAGCACAGAAGTTGCGAGGAGGTCGCTGTGAGGAGAAGTAAAGCGAGACGATCGTGAGGTGGATGGTGATGGTTTTGTGAGAAAGGTGCGAGAATGTGGTGGTGGTGAGGTTGGTATTTGGTAAAGGTTGACCAGGACTACCTAGGTACCTAACCAGCAAAAATCCGGTCCAAATTACGGCGCAGCTCTCCCAGGCCAGCCGGACACACACGCTGGGCACCGGCGCTGCCACTGGGCGCCGCTTCAGGTGGCTTCATGGCAAACGCCCCTATCCCTGCCCTGGACACTACAGGTACTTGGCGATGGATGGATGGAACTCCCCGCGGTGGGCTAGGTTGCGACAGGGATCCAACCTATCGACAACTTTTCGCAGTGGAGGGGAGGGCAGAATGTGCGCTAATGTCACTGAAATTGTGTGACCAGTGCCAAATGGGCCCAGAAATATGGCCAAAATGGGATTTTCATCTCTTGCTGAGACCGCAATTCAGGGAGGTCGAGCAATGATCGCCGGTGTCGAGGCGGTGATGTAATGCGTCAACCTTTACGACAATTTTCCAAACATTTTTAGCACCACGTCTAGGAGAAAACGGCTGCCCGCGCAAGCCTATATGATAAAATGGGTAATAACGCGCCGTTCGGGAAGGAGTATGATTTTCCAAGGCTTCGCGCGCGATTCGTCCTTGATTTTGGGAAATTTGCGACGCCATCGTCGATGGGGGGGAGCTGTTCCGATGACGTTGATGCTGTCGATATAAACTGTGGCTTGAGGCTGGCCTTGGCTAGAGGTGGGTACTTGGATGGGCGGGAGGAGAAACACCGCAAGCTAAAGTAGACCGACACAAGTATTGGAGCATCTCTTGCTATAAATCAGAACGTCAGGTGTGCATCTTATTTTATCAGCCTTGGCCCAGTCGGCTGCATCGCCTCATAACCTGCTTGATGCCCTGCCTTGGCGGTGCAAGTGATAGACGGGCGATATCCCCGCTACCCGCTGCCCACGATGAACATCTTTGACATGGCATCAAGAGGGGCAAAGATATGCAAGGATTTTCATCATAGAGAGGGTTAATCACCAGATAAGACAAAACGAAACAGGTGTATCTGAAACAACACAAGATTATCACGCCTATCAGTTGACCAGAGACATAGGGCACATGTATTAGTACCATGGCGATGGCGATAAGTGTGGATGGAAAATTGGAGATATCTATTTGGTTTTTACTTTGGGATGGATTCCAAGGCTTGTCGATATCTAACAGGTACTGGTGCGGCACAAACTAACCTGTGCGAACCTCGAGCACCATCAAACTTGAAAAGGTCTGGCAGTACTGTACATTAATCTCTTGTCTCCTTTTTTGCCGTCAACATTACCTGCTCGCGTGTGCATCATGACAGACTTGAGACTGCACATCTCTACCCCTTGAAGTTGGAGACCAGGCCTGAGGCGGCCCCAATCGTCATGGCATCGGGGGCTCCAAACCTCAGGTTCCACGTGGGCAGCCGGGCCTGCCCAATGCTCCCTCGCCGCGTTTGACGTACGGGCGATCAAAGCACACTCACTTCCACCTTGGGATGTCTCTGGCCTTGGTGGGATGGTTCTATGATGTGCATCATTCTTTCATGCCAGACATGTCTGGCGACTGGCCATTTTACTTTGACCCTTGGAACGCGGGCTCACACATGGCATTGGAAGCAAGGAACCTGCAAAGGAATGCTGGATGGGCTTATGCAAGGGCTTTGTCATGGCCCAGGCAAAGGGAATCGTAATTTCACTCAAATCTCTTGGAGTTTCCAACGGGTTCATGGCGGTGTATCGGGGCTACCTTCTGCGTACAGGTATCCGCACCTTTGTAGGCAGGCTTGGTCACCCGTGATTGAAAATGTGTCCATGGCTCCAGGTGGTGTCATGGATCAAAGATAGATTCTCCCGTGGTCTCGTGACTTGTCTTGGAGTTTCTTTTTGCCCCCCTGGCTGGATCGCCCAGTACAGCCTTCTTCTCCTCAGCCGAATCCTGGGCTGGACCTTTCTTGGCTTGTCCACTGCCGACCTCTGAGCATGGAGGGATGGACAACGTGCCTTGATTATAAGCCATGACGAAGGCGGTTGTTGCCATGGCGCCACAGTCCATTTTTCTCTACCCCTGTTCAATCAAGCCACCCCGGGGACGCTTGATGATGGATTCCGTCACCTCTTCAAACGTCGTTTCCTCTCCATCAATCAGCTTTGGCGAATGTCTCAGCAATCGATTCGCTGGATGGGCTTGCGAGGGGAGTCATCGATTGAGGCGTCGCGTCGACGTGGCCTCGTTACAGTCGCAGCATGAGCCCAATTGGAGCCCGGTCTGATCGATAGTTGGCCTCCCAAAGACGCGTGGCGCGGTCATCAAAGTGTAGGAAACCCTTGTGTGTATCACCCACGCCCTGACGCCACAGCAAGGTTTCAGCTGCTCTGCCCCGGACGGTTCGGGGAATGGCTGGGTTACCTCAGGGCGCATATGCTCAAAAGCTTGTTCCGGGAGAGTTGCGGGTTGATGTGCCCGTCACAAAGCAAGCGGCAGAGCAGACAGCTCTCAATGAGCTGAAGCCCCAGCTTTGAAGTGAGGTAGCTGAGCAGCCCATGCAAGTGTACTGTAGACGGGGCATCTGACAGCACATTGCCTTTGTCATAGTTTACCTAGCTCAACTAGGTTATCAATCGACCATGGGGGAACGTGCATCGTGGGTTTGCTCTAGGTATCCAAGATCCAATCCATTGCCATGTCCGGCACCGCCGCCTTTCGCCCCATCTAAAGAGCCCACTCCCACGTCTTTTCCCTTGATCTCGCCATCGCTGTCATTGCTTTTTTCCTTCTTCCAACCTTAAAACAGCGCAGGACCTGGTCAATTTCAGAGACTCTTGCCCTGAATTGCTTTCCCCTGATCCTCCGGCGCCTAGCACTATTGGTCGTTGCTTGGGTGCCTTATCTTTCGCATCCGCAGTCGCAGCCTGCGCGCCCCCGATAAAAGCCAGCTCCCCTTATCGCCCCCCGATTTGCGCCGACCACCAACACTTACTCCATCATCTTCATCAACAACGACGACGAAACGAAGCATCGCCAGTTTTTGATGGCTTCGTTGCGGACCTTTTCGGTACCGTCGTTCCGGCTGACGCAGTTGGCCCAAGATGCATACGAATTGCCTCTGCAGACCTTAGCGAACACCCATGAGTCGCATCCTTCTCTGGGGCATCTTTGCCTCCTGGTCTTTGAGGCCGTCCTCGAAGTAGTCTGTGTCAGTTTGCCAGGCTACATCGTCGCGCGACTCGGCCACTTTGATGCCGACAAGCAAAAGTTTCTGGCCAACCTGAATGTAATGCTATTCACGCCATGCCTGAGTATGTCGCGCCCATCGACCTCTTCCAAGCTCCTGCAGACGCTGACATGTACCAGTCTTCACAAAGCTCGCGTCGCAGCTTAATGCTGAGAAGCTTTCCGACCTCGCCATCATCCCCGTTATTTTCGTCGTCCAGACCTTTGTGTCTTGGACCGTATCCGTTCTCGTCGGCAAGGTGTTCCGATTCAACAGACGCGCCTCCAACTTTGTCACCGCCATGGGCGTCTTTGGCAACTCCAACTCGCTGCCCATTTCTCTCGTTCTCTCGCTTTCGCAGACACTCAAGGGCTTGCACTGGGACAAGGTTCCTGGAGATAACGACGACGAGGTCGGTGCTCGAGGCATCCTGTATCTCCTTATCTTCCAGCAACTTGGTCAGCTCGTCCGCTGGAGCTGGGGCTATCACGTCCTCTTGGCTTCCAAGGACAAGTATCCCGAGTACCGCGAGCAGATCGCCGAAGAAGGACAGCGATATCACGATGAAGAGCATGAGGAACCCGAGATCGAGGTTCTGATCGACGGTCTCGACGGGGAGACTGAAGATGAGGGAGACAGCCACAGCATCGATTCGGAAAACTACGACCCTGCCGGTCGCACGCCTATTGCCCATGCCTCCCGAGTCTCGCTGGCGGTTTCTAGCGATGATGACTTTCTCGCCAAGAAGACTACTTCCAAGAACCATCAGGGACAGGCTGGACTCAACGGCTATCTCACCAGCAACGAGGGTGGCATTGAGACATTCCCTCGCGTTCCATCGTTGGAAGACGATGAAGAGTCCCGTGGTTTCTTTGCGCGAGCGACCTCATCGGCAAAGGCCCCCTTTATTCGTCTCGGACAGGCGACATCCAAGGGTGTCTGTAACTTGTACCAGAAGTCCCCCGCTCCGGTCAAGTCGTTCCTGAAGTTCATGAAGCGAGTTGGTGAGAAGTTCAACAACTTTATTTGGGAGTTTATGAACCCACCGCTCTGGGCCATGCTTTTTGCCATCCTGGTCGCCTCCATCCCGGCCCTTCAGCGTCTGTTCTTCGAAGAGGGCTCTTTCGTCCAGAACAGTGTCACCAATGCCATCCGTTCCAGTGGAGATGTCGCCGTCCCGCTGATCCTGGTCGTGCTGGGTGCCAACCTTGCACGTAACACCATGGCCAAGGATGAAGCTCTCGACCCTGAGGAGGAACGCATCGGTAACAAGCTCCTGATCGCCTCGCTCCTTTGCCGCATGGTCTTGCCCACCGCTATCATGGCCCCCATGCTTGCGCTGATGGCCAAATACGTGCCCGTCAGCATCCTTGACGATCCCATCTTTGTCATTGTCTGCTTCCTGCTCACCGGCGCTCCCAGCGCTCTTCAGCTGGCTCAGATCTGCCAGATCAACAGTGTCTTTGAGAAGACCATGGGCAGAATTCTGTTCCAGAGCTATGTCATTTGGTAAGCTAAACCCGGTCCCTCGGCATAATGCAGCCCGAGATGCGCTAACACCTGACAGGATTCTCCCCTCCACTCTCATTCTGGTAATGATGGCCCTCGAGGTTGTCGAATGGGCTCGATGATAGATCTCTAAACTTCCTTTATTGGAAAAACTACGAACACGACATTGAGTCGATTCGGTATGGAACTCGATTGGGTTTGCTTTTCTGAAACAACACGTGCGCGGGCGTTGAGGCGAGAGTTATACAATGGACAATATACGAATAGGGGCCACAAGGCAGATCTGAGTTGTTGGGACCAGACCCGACTTGGATGGACTCGGCTTTTAGGAATTGCGTCTTTTGCGTGTGTTATCACATCACTTAGGATTGTCTGTCAAGCAGCACAAGCCAGGTTTTGCTTAGAATTAGTATGAGGAACGACCTAGGATAAGAGCTTGTATTGTTCAGCTCACTTAATTGTAGCAGCGAGCGTGATTGCAAGCACAGCCTGATACCAACATTAAATAATGATATTGTTTTGTCACTAATGCCCAGAAAGTGCCCCTGATCAGTTTGTGCCATTGACCAAGTTCTCGGTTGGCACGATTTCCCAGTCTCTTACGGTTCCCTTCCAATCGCTGATCCGGACATCCCTGATATCCACCGACACAACCCTGACCTCCTCGCCAGCCACGAAGCAGTTGCGGCCACCGTCCTGGACGGGACCGTTGTTCTGCTGAAATCGCTGGATGTCGACCTCCTCAAAGGTGTTGTTCTCGAGATGCTGTTGGCGATAATATCGCTCCTCCTCGGTCCCGCTGGGCACCAGACGGGCGGCACCCCCTATGGTGGCACTGATGCTAGACAGCTGCGATGTGTTGAGGTTGAGGAGAAGAGAGGCGAGGCTGGAACGATGCTCGGGGCCCGGAGAGCCACCAGAGAGGCGGCGGCCATGGGTGGGTGGTCGATGAGAAACCCCTGTAACTGAGATTAGTACGCTAATCTTGACGGATGAAAACTGAAGAATGAGATGCGTGACGTACAATCGTGGACAAGTAGAGACACATTGGGGTTTGCGACAAGATTGATAGTCTTGCGAGACGCCGGGTTCGTGGTCATGATGATGACAGGGTAGTTGGAGTAAGGCGACGAAGGGAGGTAGGTGTAGTTCATGAGCGATACTTGTGGAACGTTATCGTTGCATGTTGCCAGATGAAGCTATATCTAATGTCAATCTTCTGTATTGGAGATGATATCCAACGCAGCGGGCTGTCGGCGATGCGGGGGAGGGGTGCAGCGTACGAAGCGAGCATTCTCGAGGCATTGGACAACGTCTGGGGGGAGCGTCGATGTTGTCTGCTTGTTGGTGTCGCCTTGAGAGGCCTCAGCGTTGAGTGGTATATTTTGATCCATTGCGCGATGATGGGTGTTTGTTGATGTTGATGATGGAGTTTGCCAGGATGGAACTCGTCGTCTCGAAGCCGCTTCTCCAACTCGGCACATTCCGCGACTCCCGGCAGGAATGATGACAGCGCTCGAAGCTTAGTCATCTTGTTATCGAGTTATCGATCTGGAGCTGGAGGGGCAGTCGCATGTGACGTAGCGGAGCAGCACCTTCCCCAGAGCGAGCTAAACAATTGATCTAGCAAGAGCTGCCGTCTGGGGAAGTCCTACCCGGCTACTTGCGGTTCCTCGCGGTCACGTTCGCCCTCAACCGGCTTGGACCTCTCAAGCCGACGGCATAGCACATTCACGGCATTAGAAACGAGGGTCATCAACCGAGAAAGGCCTTTTGGAATAAATTTTCTTCTTCTTTAGATGCTTCTCCTTGCAAACCTCTCCTCCTGAGGCCTTCTGAAGCTGTCATTGCTGTCTGTCTCTGAATTGGGTACCTCTCTCTCCAACCGCCCGCCATGCGTTCCCTCCGCGCAAACCGTCGTCTTCCTCTGAACCCTCTCCCTCTCCCTCGTCTCCTCTCTACGACCGCCTCTCCCAGCGCGGCCTCTGCTTCTGCTGCCTCCTCCTCTTCTACTCCCAAGTATACACCGATCAATTCGGTCCTTATCGCCAACCGCGGCGAGATCGCCATCCGTATCAACCGAACTGCCGAACGCCTCGGCATTCGTGCCACCACAGTCTACACCGATGTTGACGCTGGCTCCTGGCATGCCTCGTCAGGCTTCCAATCACTTGGCCTCGGTCCTGCCAATGCCTATCTAGACGGCGAGAAAATCATTGCGCTGGCGAAGCAGAATGGCATTCAGGCCCTGCACCCTGGATATGGCTTCCTGTCGGAGAACTCCAAGTTCGCAGAGCGCTGCGAGGAGGAGGGTATCGTGTTTGTCGGGCCACCTGCTACTGCTATGGCCGACATGGGACACAAGGCTCGCAGCAAGGAGATCATGACTGCTGCCAATGTCCCCTGTGTGCCGGGCTATCATGGCACGGAGCAGGGCGAGCAGGAGCTTCTGGAGCACGCCAAGAAGATCACATTCCCTGTTCTCCTCAAGAGTGTGCGGGGAGGTGGTGGCAAGGGAATGCGAATTGTCTTGACGGAGGATGAGTTCTTGACGCAGCTCAAGAGTGCTCGTGCCGAGGCCAAGGCCTCCTTCGGTGAGGGCGGCGAGGTCATGCTGGTGGAGAAGTACATCGTCCGCCCTAGGCATGTTGAAGTCCAGGTGTTCGCCGACAAGTGGGGGAACACTGTTGCCCTGGGCGAGCGAGACTGCAGTGTTCAACGACGACACCAGAAGATCCTAGAAGAGTCCCCTGCCCCTGATCTAGATGTGGTGACTCAACATGACCTCTGGGACAAGGCCAGGAAAGCTGCGTCTGCCGTGGGCTACGTCGGCGCCGGTACTGTTGAATTCATTCTCGACAAGGACACCAACAAGTTCTACTTTATGGAAATGAACACTCGACTCCAAGTGGAACATCCCGTCACAGAGATGGTGACCGGCTTGGACTTGGTGGAATGGCAATTCCGAGTGGCTGCTGGCGAGAAGCTGCCTCTGACTCAGGCAGAGGTTGAGGAGCAGATGAACCAAAGGGGTGCTGCTATCGAGGCACGAATCTACGCAGAGAACCCCGAGAAGGGCTTCATTCCTGATTCAGGAAAGCTGGTTCGTGCCTATCTGCCTACCGAGTTGCAGAGCGAGGATGTCCGTCTGGATTGGGGATTCCGATCTGGCAGCACAATCTCCGAGGCGTACGATGGCATGATTGCCAAGCTCATTGTGCGAGGCGATACACGAGAGCGCGCCATTGCCAAGATGGAGAGCGTTCTGCGTGCTTACGAGATTGTCGGTGTTGCTACGAACATCGAATTCCTTAAGCGACTCTGCCAGACCGACGCCTTTGTTGCCGGTGACGTCGAGACCGGCTTCATCGACAAGTGGCGAGACGAGCTCTTCAAGCCTAGACACATCAAGAACGAGGTGTTCGCCCAGGCAGCTCTGGGAATGGTCAACTTTGAACTTCGAAACTCGGTTCCTCATGGCCAGACATTAGGCTTTGGCGAGGCCAACACCATTGGTGAACGGAAGCTTGCCTTTAAGATCCTGGACGGATACAGTCAGGAGGAAGGCGAGGTTGTAGAGGCCAGTGTGACACAGACGGGCCACAACCTTTTCAATGTTGTTGTTTCTCGCAAGGGCGAGGAGACACCCCAGGTCTTCACCAACATCGCATGCCAACCAGAGCCAGAGGGGGAGGTGATGAAACTCGAGTCATACTTCCCCTTGGAGCGAATTCAGTCATCTGTAGTTCCCCAACATACAGACAACGACACCAAGGTCACCATCTTCCAGCATGGTGTCAAGACAGACCTTGTCCTTCTACCACCCCAGTGGTATGAAAAGGCACTCGGCTTGAAGGAGGCGACTGCGTCTGTAGCTGCGCCAATGCCCTGCAAGATCCTGAAGAATGAGGTAGTAGAGGGCCAGACAGTACAAAAGGGAGCACCTCTTGTTGTGTAAGTATTGTTCTGCGGATCTGTCATACACGATGCTAATACGACTTAGGATTGAGTCGATGAAGATGGAGACTGTCATCCGATCACCACAAGACGGCGTGATCAAGAAGCTAGCACACAAGGAGGGGGTAAGTTCCAAAGGCCCGATCGTACCTATTCAAGATTATTCTAACAGTTTGTAGGATATTTGCAAAGCTGGAACAGTTCTGGTCTTGTTTGAAGAGGGCGAGGCCAAGGAGGGAGAGGCTTGAGGACAATGAATACCATGATAATGTTGGATTTTGGGGCGTCATAAGGAAGACAATTTTATGCGAATACATGGGTTTTCGGTGACTTATGTCATGATTGAGGTTGTGTTAGGTTGCAAGAGAACCCAACCTATGTTGTCTCTTGTTGAGGAGAGGATCTACATCACTCTTAGACTCTAGGATCGCAATGATGAGACAAGTTTAAATGCTATTCTGAATACTACCAACTCCAGCTGTGATAACAACAAAAAGTGAGATATTGCCTGTAACTGTATGCCAGTTTTCCAAGATATCCTTGGAAGGTCTTTTCTCTTTACACCATCTGTCTGTAAGTATGTCATGTCTGTATTCCTGTAAGTGCCCATATCCGAACGCCATGAAATCACATCCAATTCCCGGTCGTAAGTCGTAAACCCAAAATGAAAGAAGGCGGTTATTGATTGAGTCTCAGACTCGCTCAGGGTGAAATGAAATATGGCAGCCACAGACTACCTCGTGTGCATCTTGATGTAGTCCTCGGGGAGGTATCTCGCAAGCTTGGACTTCTTTGCGGCCTTGCGGATGCGAACCCACCAATCTTGGAGGCGAGCCTCGAACTTGGGGTCCTTATGCGAGGTGAACGAGGTGAAGTTGTTGAGCAGATCCTGGAGAATGAACGGTCAGCATGTCTAACACGAATAGAATGACTCTCTTACCTCCTGAATTGCCAGCGTGATGAATCCCAAAACAAATGCCACCCAAGCCAGCGTCCCCTTGGTGCTCAGAAACTGGTTCCCGCCGCGGAACTCGACCGTACCTGTGCACTTGCCCGTCTTGGGGTTGGGAAAGATGTTTTGAAAGTTCCACAGCACGTAGCGGTTTCCCTGCATGTAGAAGTATAGCTCCGTCTCGGAGCGCTTGGCCTTGATTTCGGTCGCCACCTTGTGCAGGGAGGCGTTGCTCCTCCCGCACAGCATGAGAGTGTCGTGGAGACCCGATCCCTCGCTCTGCGAGTTGGGGAGGCAGTACTGGTTCTGGCGGCGGGCCTGGGGGAGCACGGCGGCCACGAAATCCTGGTAGACGACGGTGGCGAAGGCGATGCGCCGGAGGGATCGCAGGGAGAACTTGTTGTTGAGGGAGACGGGCGTCACGTGGACGTGGCCGCCGCACGAGACATCCCTCTGGGGGTTGAAGTGGACGCGCATGGCTTCCCAGAACTCGCCGAGGATGCTACCAACCTCTTGGGTTGTGTCGAGGCGGGGGGAGACGACCTCCATGCAGACTAGTGACGACGTCAGTGGCGAACTAGACAAGGATATCACGACTTGTGAAAGTTGGAGGATGAGTATATAAACTTACCCATGGGCCGCTCCCTCTTCAGAGAACCGTCTCTGGTCACAAACCACTTGCCTCCGTAGTACTCGGGGTGCTTGCTGTACCTGGAGTTGTCGTCATGAACGGCCTCGATGCCCCGGTTCCGAAGCTTCTGGGCGAGTTGGCGATACCAGTCGACGTTGGTGAAGCTCTCACCGCCGCCGTACGGCTTGGCGACGGCCTCGATCTCGATGCCAAAGTTGTAGTTTCTAACCATGATGGACAATGTCTTTGTTTCGATGAGGGATAGGAGATGGAGGAGAAGGTGTGATGAGATGAGTGAGAAAAAGACTCGAGCTTGCTTGTGTATATGAGGCCCTAAGTTTCGGTATGTATGTCGTCTGCCGTATCACATTGTCCGTCTGCTCGCCCTGCTCAACTCAACAAAACACGAGCAAAATGGACGTATTTCTTTGGCGCTCAGCTCAGCTCAAACATTGCCCGCATGACCTGAAGCTGTCACATCTCGAAAAGAGGAGAGAAGGAAAAAGAAAGCAAAAAATCTCCGTCCTATTAATGCAGAATCGAAGCAGAGCCGAGCCCAGGTCCTGTCCTGTCCTGTCACTACTGCGGGTCCACCCGCCGGGGATCACGGAGGCTAGTCCGTGTGGGGCCGGGGCCTTAGCCGGAAGAAGGAGCGAGCCCAACCTCTTTTCTCTTTCTTTAGCGGCAAGCGGGCTGGGCCGTCTCGTAGCGTCTCAATTGACAGTGAGGCTATCGCATGACTGTTCAACGTTACCTCTACTCCGTCACTGTCACAGCCTGGGGAGGCGCCCACGTCGGGCCCAGGCATTTGGGCCCCCGTCAGACTCTGCCGTGCTCTACTATTAGAGGCTGACCCCCCCTGAACGTGGACGACGGCAATTGGTTCTCGTGGTGACCCTTGCTGCCCAATGTGACTCTCACACAAGTCAGAGACATCACCGCCAGACGACACGCAGGCCATGGTCCACACGACGCATCTCGCTCCGCCTCCTCGGAACTGGTCTGGCCTCGCCTTGCCTCGCCTTGCCTGGCTCGACTCGACCGTCACTCATGACGTGCCTCTTGCGAGGGAGCCAACCTACCCACATCCATTAATCTCCGTTAGCTCACTAATTGTTCTCCTCACCTCACGCATCTCCCTTTTTCTCTTCTCTCCCCCTACTCGCCAATCTCGTTAGCCCACTCACACCAGCACGAGCACACACAATACACACACGCCGACCATCGGATGCACGGAGCTTCCTGCCTCCGGATCATCTTCAACAGCATGACCTCGCACGCCCCGGTCACCGCTACCGCCGCCACCACCAACAAGTACTATTTCGCCTATGGCAGCAACCTCCACCTCGAGCAGATGAAGCGCCGGTGCCCCGGCAGCAAGCTCATCGGCAGTGCGAAGCTATGGCACTACCGCTGGCAGATCAACGAGCGTGGATATGCTAATGTCATGGAGGCTCACGGCCACTGGGTCGAGGGTCTTGTCTTTGAGATCAACCCTCGCGATGAGTCTCGCCTGGATGTCAATGAAGGCGTCTCCAAGAATGCCTACCAGAAATGCTACATGACCGTCATGCTTCGGCGTGCAGAGTCGCCTCTATATCGCCGGCCCGTATCCTGGATCGTCAATAACGGAGGTCCCGTCCAGGCACGTCAAATGGCTCAGGAGGGACCAGGACAGAGGAGGTCTGTCAACCACGATCCGCACTGGCAGCAGAATGTGCTAGTGTACATCAGTCCTCAGTACATCGTCGACAGCCCGCCCAAGGAGGAGTACATAAACCGGATCAACCTGGGCATCGCCGATGCCAGGACCTTGGGTGTTGCCGAAGACTACATCAGCAACTGTATCCGGCCGTTCGTACCAGCAACAACGCCAAAGACAACAGGTGCTGGGACAACAGCAACAACGCCTACCAAGCCAAAAGTTGTGAGAAAGGTTCCGAGTCCAGGGAGAAAGGCAGTCAGGCAGCCCGTTCGAGAGGCCAGGAGACCTGCCGGTGCTGCTTCTGCCTCAAAGAGAACTCCAAACCCGTCACCAGCTCGATCAGCCCCAGGACTCAGCCCAGCACGAGCTCCAAGGCCAGCGCAGGCTCAATCTCAGGCACCTCCTCGAGCTAGGAGCCAGGACCCATCCCCAAGAGTAGTCGTGAACGCCTCTGGACGGTCAGGACCATCTCACAGGCGGGCACGCTCACATGCCTACTCGCAACCTCCACCCCTTCCCCCAAGGCCATTATCCGAACAGGTTGCCGATTACTACCGGGAAGCCACCCTTCGACCCCCCACAACAACCCGTCAACGGGCTACCTCGGACGTTGGAGCACCACCTCTTCCACCTCGACCAGCCCGTCGAATGCGCAGCATACCGGTCATCATTGTTCAGGAAAGTCACAGTAGTTCTTGGCGCAGATAAAAAAAAAAGCGTCGACTAGCCGGGAATACCAGCCTCGACATCAACATTCTGGAAATACTCGTACAAAAGTGATAGTCCTCGTGCGTCTATATGTTTCGTTGCCTGGCCATCCATCGTTCGCTAACTCCTGTCCGTTAACAAAAGAAACTCGCCCCACACATGGATCTCATCTGTGTCTGGTTGCTGCCGATACTACACTCCCAGCCGTCCCTAAACACACGGTCAGAGCTTGGAAAGGTGACCGGAACGGGGATTCTTACTTCTCGCGGGCCCTCTCGCCACGCTTCGGGTGGGACCTTGTGGTGTCGGTGCATTGTCCCATAGCCACCTCATGACGGTTGGCGCTTGGCTTACTTCCCCCTCTGCGTTGTTGACGAGAACGGTGGGCTTCACGATTGCTTTGACACCCTGCTTCTTTCCATCCTCGAGCCTTTCGACGAATAATCCAGGGGCAACGTCAAAGAGGTACGACACGTTTCGTCGGGACGCCGAGGTTTGTTTGGTCCCGCCCAGATCAAGAATCATGCCGTTGCTCGCAAGGTTCAGGCACTGGTAAACCTCGAGTCTGGACGCGGCCGTACGAGCTGGCCATTTCAATGAGAAGGAGCTTGAGGCCAGGTGGAGTTGATGGACAAGGTCTGCTGCGGGCTCGACAATGCTGCGGCGGATCGAGCTGTGTAGCTCTGCAGGAGGTGTCTTGGGAGCAATGGCTGAGAGGACAGTGGTCAAATCATTGGTGACCATATGGAGGTATCGTGACCGTCGGGTTTTGAAGATGGGTTGATGTGTCAATGCTGTGAGCGTCTCGCTCCTCCACTCTCTGCATTGGGCCTCATCTAGAGCAAGTTAGTCTCAAGTATAACACAGTTCAGTTTGCAAGGGGGGCTTTACCTCTTGGGAGTCGAGACATGGTGCTCTGAAGTTCGTCGAGCCACATCAGGGTCCCATCCTCTTCTGTGTCATCCAGGGGACAATAGAATGATTTGGAAAACAATGCAAGGTACAGGTAGTTCATGATGGCCCCCATTATGTGATACTCATCAGACTGGTCGGCATTTAGGCAACGCCTCGACTGCTCTCTGAGGAGTGCGACGAAGCGTGACGCCTCTGGGGGAACTGTTCTCGACTTGAGACGGCCACTCTCCAGATCCTCGAGGATATCTTTGACCCGGTTCTCAACCCACCGCTGAACATTTCCTACCAAGTTCTTGTAGGCTTCCCTCGCCTCGGTCTCGGTAATGTCCTTTCTGTTGGGCTGTAGGCGAAAAATATGTTCCTGGGCATCCTGTAGCTGCTTCGCCTTGGCCTTGGTCTCCCTCCGGGATTCCAAGAGCTGCTTCTGGGCGCTGGCGAGTTTCTTCTCCAGGGCTTCCACCTTGGCCGAGAGCCTGCCCTTCTCGGTCTCTCGGTTCTCGATTTCCTGTTGCCGGGAGTCCAGTACATTCTCGGTGAAGCGGCGCAGATGGGTCTCATCGGCCAGCTTGGTTTTGAGGTCGGGAGATTGGGGAGAGTTCCCCTTTGCTACCGGGCCATTCTTTTCTGCTGGTTTCTGCCTGTTCTCATTTTGAGCCGGAGTTCCGGCCTCTGACTTCATGGTGTTTTTTTTTTGCTGATAAAACTCCAAGGCGGGTTGCCCTTCAATGTCGACTCAGTGTAAAGGTGTCATCTAGTCTGTCGGCAAAGCGTATTTGAGGGCGATTTCAGCGTCTGACCTAGGCCAAGCTCAACTGAGAGCGATAACTCCAGCCCGACACGATGGAGTGAAGCCACATGTGGCACGACCGGGTCATTCCCTCCCATGCATCGCCAATAAACGCCGTGGTTGCGCGATAAAGACACCCAAGCAACAGCCTCACCGTCCGGTTGGACGACGGCTGTGTCTCAATTAGGCGCCGGTCTATGGCTACCTAACGCATCCAACTCGCTCTCCGCTATGTGACACAAAAAGTCGGTCTCGCCTCAGAGCTCCACCACGTACCTTGCGACTGGTCTCCCACCGTCGTTTCTGCATGCAGGCAGAGCCAAGAGCACGACCACCTACTGGATCCAACGCCCTGCGTGAGGCCGGAGAGCGGCAGGCGATGAGTTGGTCGTCACAGCCTCCAGTAGTCGGTGAATGAGGCCCAAGCAAAGGCCCCAGCAGTGAGGCCCGAAAGGATCGATCACAACGGCGTCGTGGCTGAACCTAAAGCCGCCAAAAAGAGCTCGTCGGGTGCTGATCAAGAATGATCCGAGGCCCTGCTGATCTCTGTCATACCCAATGAAGCGTCGACGAAGCGAAATCTAAGCGAAATCGCCATTTCACTTGGAGGTCCGAATAGTCCGACTGGAATACCGCCTCGCCTCGCCTCGCCTCGATACACTGTAAAGAGGCCCGAGGAATGCCATACCTGGCCGCCCTGTGTCACCAGCAGTTGATATAGCGATGAGATAGCCATAGCAGGGAACCTACCTTCGAGATAGCAACCATCAGCCATGAGCAGCCGAAGAATCATCGTTTCGATAGATTTCGGAACGACTTACTCAGGGGTTGCTTGGGCCGACACAACTCGGGTAAGCCGTCTAGTCTAGTCCGTCCTTGACACTCCACTAACCTCCTCCATCAGCCCGATGTTCAGCATGTTGTGACGAGCTGGCCCGCCGTCGGCTCCTCCAAGAGCAGCCCCAAGGTGCCGACCGAGCTCCGGAAGGTCGCCAACGGATGGCAATGGGGCTTTCAGATTCCCGAGTCGGCCAAGAGAAGTAAATACTTCAAACTGTTCGTCTGCTTCTCTGTGGTCGTTCCAGTCGCTTGGTCTAATCAAGAAATCCTTGCAGGAAGCTGGACGACACTGGCCAAATCACCAAAGATGGAGAGTCGGCTCAAGATCTGACCAAGGTATACCTGTCATGCCTTCACGCGCATTTCGTCACCATTCTCGAGGCGCGGTTATCGCCAAGTGTAGTGAGGTCGACTCCCATGGACTTTGTCGTGACGGTCCCTGCCATCTGGTCGCCTGCGGCAAAGCAGGCCACAGAGCGGGCAGCCGCAATGGCTGGATTCTGTGGGCATCAGAGGATTATGCTGATTTCGGAACCGGTATGTTCGACATCAGGGATAAGATTGCAGTCCTAACTGGCGTGTAGGAAGCGGCAGCACTCTATACCCTCAAGACTCTGAGCCCTGCCACTTTACAAGTAGGACGCAAGTTTGTTGTTTGTGACGCAGGCGGTGGCACCGTCGACCTAATCTCCTATCAAGTCTCACAAATCGGCAAGCTCGAGATCAACGAAGTCACAGAGGGCACTGGTGGGAAGTGCGGCTCCTCGGTGCTCAACACCCGCTTCCGCCGGCATCTGAAGCAAACCCACGGTGAAAAGTATTGGACTGATGAAAGGCTCATAGTCGCATTGAACGAATTTGAGTCGGTAAGCGATCCATGCATCCCTCCGACAGTGCCCCAGCTCTAAGTATCGTAGTTCAAGAAGACCTTTTCTCCCAAGGGCGAGCCCCTGACAATCAAGGTCGAACCCAGCCTTGGCCTGCGGCGGAACCGATACACAATGTCGCAGGAGGACATGAAGACCAAGATCTTTGAGCCCATCATGAAGGATATTGTCTGCCTCATCAAGGAGCAAATCAAGATGGCGGGAGATGGTGTTGCTGCTGTCATCATGGTTGGAGGGTTTGGCCAGAGCCGGTACCTCAAATCCCGTGTGCGGGAGGCCATCTCGTCTAAAACCGAGGTTCTTCAACCAGAGAGCGGCTGGACGGCTGTCGTTAAGGGCGCGGCGATCCATGGGCTCAGTCGGTACCAGCCAGCAATATCCCGAGTCGAGGTCGCATCTCGAGTTGCGAGAAGATCGTACGGAGTATGCTTACTGACCAAGTACGACATGATGAGGCATGATCCAAAGGAAGCGTGGGTAGTTCGAGTCGCTCTTCAAGTTCCCGCTGACGTGTCGCAGTTTCTGGTCCGAAAAGGAGCAGGAGACGGTAGTCACTGAAATGTGCTGGTTCATCAGAAAGGTAACAACACTTGCAATGATCGATAATGCCCCAGTATTAACATTAGCAGGGTGAGTCTTACCCTGAGGGTAAACCGTCAACAATCGAGTATCAGTGTGACCTTCCCGTGATGCTCGGCCATGAACCGCAGACCGAGATCGAAATATTCAGTCACAACGACGACTCCAAGACCCCCATTCACCTGGACTCATCCACACAGTATATCGGGACACTCTCACTCGATCTGAAGAAGATCCCCGCCTCTGCCAAGAGAACTGCCAAGGTCAGGCGCATGGGGTGGCATCGGTACTACTGCCTCAAGGGAGTCATCGAGGCCAGTTATGGGTCAGCAGAAATCACGTACAAGGTCAAGCTTGGAGGTAAGAAAACCCCCAGATGGATTAAAGACCCCGTCCCTCTAACACGGTCCCGCAGGTGTTACGCATGATGTGGTAACTGTCCGGTACGAACGGTAAGGACAAAGGCTGGCTGGATGCCGCACAATTGTACGACAGAAAGGAGACGAGTTCTCCACGAAGTAATGAAGCATCTCAGATCAATTTCAGGCGTTCGTTGTTTGTAAGCATGTTGGTCAATGGAGTCAAATTTGGTGGTGTAAGTAGGTGGTAGGTAGGTAACTTTGTTATAGGGAAGGTGCATCTATTTCAAGTGTTTACTAGGCCAAATATGACCCACCAACTGACTAACATCGGGGCAATACGATGACTATCAAAAAATTACATAGATATACAAATAAGCCATTAATTGTATATATGTAATACACTGTATAGTTTTACACTATCGTCATACCTGGAAATAGTTGAAACAGAAATGGATAGTACCTGCCTTCTCACATCTCCTGTCCCTCCAGGCCATGTAAAGTAGTCACGTGCACTCGCGTTGGGCCCCACTGCCCATCGTCGCGTCTCGGATCTTGAAATCAGCCATCCCTCGCTATCCATCCAAACCAGCGTGGAATCACGATGCTGCATGCGTCATGGCCGGAAATATTCATCCCAGGGCGGCTCTACTTGATCATGGACGCTCAGGCGGTGATTTTCCTGCCGGTCCTCCACCATCAACCCTAGCTGCCCAGCTCGTGGAGAACATTTCAGCATCAACCAAATCCTCTCGGTCGGACGAGAACAGTGAGCTGAAGGGCTTCTTCGCTGTCATCCAACGCGTCAAGGATGATCCTGCACTTCTCAAGACGCCCGAGGAGCGTGTTGAAAACAATCACATGCTCCTTTACGTCTACGCCCGCGTTGTCCTGGATGGCATTCGCTTGGACGATCCATTCCTCGACTGGGCCCATGTGCGCACCGAGGGCATCAAGGCAATCAACTTTCTCAAGTTCACCATCAAGGAGACGCCATTGGTGCTCAAACACAAAGTGAATAGTCAAGAGTTCATGTTTCGCGGCCAAGAGCCTTTGTGGGTCTGGTTGCTCCCTCAGCTGCTGAGGCTTCTTGGCCATCCGCAATGCGTCGAGCTTACCGAGGGCATTGAAGGTTTCCTTCAATACTTGATCCTCACTGTAGCGCAGACACGGAGCTTATGGGACTTGGCTCCTTCTATCATGCTCTACCTGCGCACCACCTTGTCTCGTAGGTCTTGCTCTGCGGGGTTGAAAACACCTTTTACTCACAGATACTAGGCCTTCTTGACTATCTACAGAATCTCTCAATTGTGCCTTCTGCAGAGGGAATTCTCAGGGACCTATCCCTTCCTCCAGACTTTGCCGTAAGCCGGCACTTGGGCGACGATTTATCCCGTCTCAACCAACTCACTTATCGTGTCGAACGAATGCCACAGGCTCTTCAACAGTGCCTAAGCCTCGGCGATGCCTTGTCTTATCCCCTACTATCCGGTGATGTAGCGTTTGACATGGTCTCCTCGTTCTCGGAGAGTGTGGTATGGTTGCTCGACGCTCTTGTGGACATGCGGTCTCTCCAGAAGCGCTGCGAATCTGTATTTCCGGGCTCGCCTCTTCATATCATTCAACAAACCCTACAGATTGTGCGAGTGTTGTGTAATGAGAAGGGAGTTGACATCTCACTTTGCAATAAGGCCGTCACGCTCCTGGTCTTACTCTGCGGTGAGATGGCATCAAGTCCTGACAACTCGCCCATGCTAGACTCCACTGATGAGGAGACTCGTCGCACGTATTGCGTGGCTCTTGCTACAATCGCAAAAGCATGCATCGGCGATAGACCCCTTGGTCGGTTAGCAGTATCCAAGCTTGTGGACGAAACTTCGCTGCTGTATCCGGAGATGCCAGCAGAAACAGATGTATGGGTAAGAAACTACAATCGATCAGGCTCTGCCGCAAGCTGACAACTCAACAGAGAACGACCCAAACTCTGCGACAAGTCACCGCCGTTCCCCAGCCGGAACTGCTTGACAACGACTTGCATCCTTCAAAGTTTCAGGACGAGTATGTGCGTGAGGCGGTCGAAGCGTTGTCAATGACCTATCAGGAACCTGATGTCGACCCTGAGGACCGTACCAAACGGAGAAAAGTTTCATCCACAGATCGTAGCGCCATGTCTGCCCTGGTGAACTCGATCGGGGAGAGCCTGGGGCTTTCAAGGGAAGATGATGATAATTGGGCGAATTTCGAACAACAGTATCTGTGAGTAATGCCTCAAGCACTGATGCCTCGATACTGATCAATAAAAGGGATGCATTTCCGACGGTCGATGAAACGCACCAGTGCCTTGCCCTTGATCTGTTGTCACGAATTTGCTGTCTTGCTGACAGTGAACCCGAGCCGTCTGATGCTGTGGAACCAAAGGTGGCTGGTTCCCCGTGTCCCGTTTGCGAGGCCAACTCATCGCTGGGTCGTTCAATTTCCCATGAGGCCATCCTTCATAGATCTCAAGTTGAAGCTCTCTTCACAAAGTTGGTCCGTTTGCCTTCAATCGCAGAGTCTCGCCGTCCAAGAGTTGCTGCTATGCTGGCGCTAAGAAGAGTGGTCCAACATTGCGATGATACAGAACTGCTTAACTTGGAAACATCGGCATTGGGTCAGTGGTGTCTTCAGTCTCTGAACAGTTCTTTAAGGGAACTCCGTATCGCTGCAGGGAGAGTCCTGGCAACCTTCTCTCTTGACAGACCCGAGCCGATTTTTACACGTATGGTACTCCCGACTCGTCAACCAGGTGGAAAGGGCATTGCCAACCAGCCCATTTCCGATCTCCAAGCCTCCGCTGCTCACGGTAGTGCACGTTCAAGCGCGACGGATGGAACGTCTCCGATGAAGCGCCAAGATTTAGTGCATCGCAACAGGAAGAATTCAATTGCCTTCCTCAAGTCAATATCTGAGAAGAACCGTGCCAATCTGACAGAGACATTCATCATGGCATGGGGCCAGTTGGGTACAGTCGTGTGCGAAGACGAACTTAACATGGTCCTCATCAAGCTCATGGAATACTTGGGAAGCAGCAACAACATCGTCTCAGCATTCGCCTTCAACGAGCTTTTAAACTTGTCAGAGGCCCGCGGAGTAACACCCCGCGGCCTTTTTGAGCCTTTTTGGCCAAACCTGGCATACATGGCGACCAAAGATATGGTGCATCGTCCTCAGATGAGCCGTGTGATCGCCGAGTTGCTGCAGGTCTCAGTTAACGAGCTGCTTCTCGTCATCCAGACACACGCGGTGCCATGGCTAGTGCTTGACAAGCAGAAGGATGTGATCCAGAAGATTTCAGAGGCCCGGCAGGACCCAAGAGATTGGATGGTGGTGATGGATCCCCCAAACCTAGCTGCCACCCTTGCTCTATTGTTGATCCAAGAGACTGAGGACATTACTGCCTTTGCAAAGTCACGTCTGAACGAGATATCGACCCATTTCCACACTGCACCCATCATTGAGCTTCTTCAGACAGAGCCTGTTCTCACAGTTATGGAGTTGCTGAAGGTGGGAGGCGAGGCAGGCGAATCCAAGAAGGCACCCGTAAGTTGGATGCTCACCAATACATGTCAGATTCTAATGCCTTGACAGGTCCGAAAAGCCTTGAACACCATCGCTTCGATGATTCTAGCAGAGAACAAGGACGCCAGAGCGATGAAGAAAGGAGAGAAGACTCCTCGATTCATTCAGTCTCACCTTCTCGGCCTCATGGCTCGCCTCACAGAAGTCATCAATGATCCGAATCTTCCATTTCAAGAACGTCGGCGATACATTCGGGCTATGGAATTAATGCTCTGCGTGATCAAGGACTCAGCAAGATTCGCCAGACCACAGGTGAGAAAGTCAGAGTTCCATGGTGGTTTCATCGCTCACACGTGCACTAGATTGCCGCCTGTCTACTATCTACACTAGCGCAGGATACTCTGAGAGAAGCGAGTTTCTCCTGTTGGGCGGCAATGCTGAAATATTTTGATGAAGAGGACGTCGAGCAGCTGCTAGAGACGACGTTCTACGTAGTCACCCAATACTGGGACTCCTTGAACGAGCCAACAGCCCTGCTTGCCAAGGAGATGCTCCAGACCACCGTTAATCGTTACGACGGCATGATCGCGAGATATATCCTCAAGCTGCCCTCCCTTCGCCACATTCCCGAGCTCAAAGACGTTGAAACGAAGCTAGAACAACACCAACCAGCGATTCCTTTAGTTGAGGAAACCCTAGAAGCCTTCTCCCAGCGGATCAAGCACGAGAACTCAGGCGTTGTCCTTCAAGCCCTAACAGAGCTCGTCTCATACCTTCAAACCAATCAAAACGCGCTACATGCTTCCGCCGCCAGCCAACAATCAGACGCTGTTGTTGCAGCGCTTATGCGATCTCTTCTTGATTGTGTATGCACGTACAACAACCTTCCAGGAGAGATCGCTCCGCTCTGTACCGAGGCGATGGGCTTAATTGGGTGCCTGGATCCTAGTAAGATCGAGACAGTGAGAGAACAGCGGTCCGTGGTTATCTTGAATAATCTGGAGACTTCGGAAGAAACTACCGACTTCGTCCTTTTCCTGTTGGAGCATGAACTAGTGCCTGCATTCTTGTCTACCACCGACAACAGGTTTCAAGGATTCCTGTCATTCGCCATGCAGGAGCTTCTCAACCGGTGCGACATCACGGCCGCGTGCGCCATGGAAGGCACCGGCATGATCGGCGGCAGCGAGGTTTATCGGAAATATATAGCGATGCCTGAGGCTGTTCGAGAAGTGGTGGCCCCTTTCTTGAGTTCCCGCTATGTCGTTGCGCCAATGGCTCCTTTGGAGGTTCAGTACCCAATCTTCAGTCCCCCTAAACCACATTCGACCACTCCTCCGAAGCCGTATGCAACCTGGTTAAGATTCATCGTCTTGGATCTCTTGCGAAAGGGGCAAACCCCTTATGCGGATATGATCTTTGAGCCCCTTGCGCGTGTCATTCGCGTCAGAGACGTCATTATCGCAGAGTACCTTCTCCCACACTTGGTTCTGCATCTCCTTCTAGGCTCCAGAAGCTCCAAGGAAGAAAAGGACGATGTCCTCGGCGAGTTACTCAACATCCTGGAGCATCAACCTGGAGAGAACGCGTCATATCAGGAGAAGGATGAAATGAAGCGATTTTGCCATGCAAGTTGTGGAACACCTGGCAAGATGTCGCCTGCTAATGAAGTTTAGGTCGTCTTTCGAGTTGTGGACTGCGCCATGAGATGGATCCAGACCAAAAGAGCAGCAGGGCGCCTCACCGAGTCCGACAAGGAGAAGTTGGCCCAGGTCCAAAAAGCTCTGGATATGATACCCGCCGAGTTGATATCAGAAAGGGCCATCGATTGCAACGATTACGCCAGGGCTCTCTTTCACCTTGAACAACATGCCCAAAAGATGGAGCAGAAAAAAAGGAAGCCGGATGAGCGCACTCGCCTTCTCGAGAAGCTCCAGGATATCTACGCCAATATCGATGAGCCCGATGGGCTGGACGGGATATCGGCCCATCTTCATGTTCTCGACATCAACCAGCAGATCCTGAGCCACCGCAAGGCCGGTAGATGGACCGCGGTACAGAACTGGTATGAAATGCAACTGGCGGAAAGCCCCGATAACGTCGATTTCCAGATGGATCTGCTTCACTGCCTGAAGCAGGCTGGTCAACATGGTGAGGAATCCAAAAATCGCCGCCTCGTTCTTGGCTAATTGTAAACAGAGGTCCTTTTGAATCATGTTGAGGGAATGCATACCGATGTTTCGACAGACAACAAGATCATGCCCTATGCTGTGGAGGCTGCATGGGTGACGGGCAGGTGGCAAAGCCTAGCCAAGTTCAGCAGACGATTCCATGGCGATGTCGTCGAGGACTTCAACATATCGGTCGCGACCATCTTTGACAAGTTAAGGAGCAAGAGTGATTACTCCGAGTTAACTCTACTCGTGAATGATATGAGGAGAAAGATCTCGGCATCAATGAGCACCTCGTCTACTGCATCACTCCAGGCTTCCCACGATCTTCTCCTCAAGGCTCACATCCTCACAGACCTAGAGATAATCATGGCCACGCCAACAGAAGATGAGGTGGCGCGTCAGAAGTCCATGTCCCTTCTGGACCGAAGACTTGAGGTCCTGGGCGCCTATGTGAACGATAAACAGTATCTTCTTGGGATCCGTCGAGCAGCCATGGAACTCAGCCGGTAAGCCAGGTTGAGCAAAGCATGCAGCAAATCCCCAGTACTGACCACGAATAGGCCAGCCTTTACTGACCTTGACATCTCGGGCCTATGGCTGTCCAGCGCACGGCTTGCAAGAAAGACAAATTCGCTACACCAGTCGTTCAATGCTGTCCTACACGCCTCCAAGCTCGGCGACGATGGCGCGGCCATTGAGAATGCCAAGCTGCTCTGGAGAGAAGACCAGCACCGCAAGGCGATTCAGATTCTCCAGGGAGCCATCAAGAGCAACAAGTTCATGACCCAAACAGGAACGTCAACCAGCACCAGTTCCACTAAATTGAGCCCGCAACAGAAACTACTGACAGCGAGGGCTCAACTCCTCCTTGCCAAATGGCTCGACAGCGCTGGCCAGACGCATGCTGGAGCCCTGCGCGAGAAGTATCAACAGCCTCCCAAAACGTACTCGACGTGGGAGAAGGGACACTACTATCTCGGCCGACACTACAAGAAGATCCTCGAGGCTGAGAAGCCGCTCAAGGCTGACGACCAAAGTGATAACTTCATTACGGGCGAGGTGGCCAGGCTTGTCATTGAAAACTACGTGCGCTCGCTGAATTCGGGAACGAAGTATGTCTATCAGACTCTCCCGAGGATCTTGACCCTTTGGCTGGACCTGGGAGCACAGGTGGACAAGGCACCCGAAGGCAAAGTCTCACTGTCTCGCGAGCTTCATCGGCGACGTGTGGAACAACTGAATCTTTTGCACTCTTTCCTGGACAAGTATATTCACCGATTACCAGCGTATGTCTTCTACACAGCATTGCCGCAGATCGTCGCCCGTATTGCGCACCAGAACCCGAACGTCTTCGATCGACTCACGCACATCATCGTCAAGGTTGTCGAGGCTCACCCTCGGCAGGCGCTCTGGAGTCTGATCGGCATTATGACAACCAGACAAGTATCGGAACGAAAAGCGCGGGGCACTCAGATCCTCCAAGCATTGAGAAGCGTATCCAAGAAGGTGGAAGGCTCGACATATGACTTGAAGTACCTACTGAGGATGGGAGAGAAGCTGGCTGAACAACTACTTCTGGCGTGTCAGAACGGCGACTTTCATGGCAGCAAGACGGTCCATGCCAGTCTCACTCGGGACCTTCGATTCAACCACAAATGCACCCCTTGCCCGTTGGTGGTACCTGTCGAAGGTTCTCTGACGGCAACACTGCCAGCTGTGTCCGAATACGTCAAGAAGCACAAGGCGTTTTCGAGGGATGTGGTGACGATTGGGTCCTTCTTGGATGATGTTTTGGTGCTTAGTTCGCTTGCCAAACCAAGACGACTCACGGCACGAGGCAGTGATGGGAAACTCTACATGCTCCTCATCAAGCCAAAGGATGATCTGCGAACTGATCAACGTCTGATGGAGTTCAACGGGTTGATCAATCGATCGTTGAAGCGAGACGCCGAGTCTAGTCGAAGGCAGCTCTACATCCGAACGTACGCAGTGACACCGCTCAATGAAGAGTGTGGTATCATCGAGTGGGTGCCGGGGATCAAAACCATGCGAGACATCCTCATCGGACTTTATGCTTCACGGAAGATCTATCCTGATTACACGGTTCTCAAGCAGCTCATGGACGAAGCATGTCTTTCAGATGGCAAGGCCAGAGTATTTACGGATGAAGTTCTCGGTCGGTTCCCACCAGTGCTTCAGCTGTGGTTCACACAACAATTCCCCAACCCGTCAGCTTGGTTCAGCGCCCGACTACGATACACACGCTCATGCGCCGTCATGTCCATGGTGGGCACGATCCTCGGACTTGGTGACAGGCACGGCGAGAACGTCAACCTGGAAGAGGGTAATGGAGGAGTCTTTCATGTCGACTTCAACTGCCTGTTCGACAAAGGCCTCACGTTTGCCAAGCCTGAGCGTGTACCGTTTAGGCTCACTCACAACATGGTGGCTGCCATGGGCATCTACGGCTATGAAGGGCCGTTCCGCAAGTCGTGTGAGCTGACCCTCAGTATCCTCCGGCAGCAGGAAGAGACGCTCATGACGATTCTTGAGGCGTTCATCTATGACCCGACGCTGGATCTACAGAAGGAGAAGCGGACGCATCGAAGGGGAGACGTAGGCGTCAAGCTGCAGCCGCAGAGTGTGGTGGACAGCATCAAGCGCAAAGTCAAGGGATTGCTCCCGCACGAGAGCATTCCATTAGGAGTCGAAGGACAGGTGGAGGAGCTGATCAAACAGGCGGTTGACCCTAGGAACCTGACAGCCATGTATATTGGATGGTGCCCATTTCTTTGAGATGGTGCAACGTTTCAGCTGGGGTTTGATAGAGGATAGGTTCTTTTAAATAAACAATACAAAGCATGTAGAGGGGAAAGTGTGAATAATGAGAAAAACGAAAACTGCAGATCAATGCACTACCTTCCAAGGTGCCTGTTTTTTTCTTTATCTGCATTTTATTGCCTGTTGGTTGGTTCAATATCGAGGGCGCATTGTGGTGGTGGTGGGAGGGGGAGGGGGCCTGTGACTTGGGTAGCTCCTGCCTGCCTGGCAGACAGAAAAACGAACGACGCGTCGCGCGCACCTTCCCTCAGCTCCAGCTCCCACTCCCGCTCCCGCTCCTTCCCAAGCTCCTCCATGCGTTGGCAGCGCCTCCCACTTCACTCTTTCTTTCAATCTCTCACCTCATCTCCCCCCCTCTTTCTTCCTCTCCATCTCTGCCTATTTTTCACTTCACAGGCGAAGGGATATATCTATAAATTCCCCTTCCTTTCCCGCCAGCTTGGAGACCCTGCATTTGATCTCCTCACACTGTTGCGCCTCTTGATTTTTCCCCAGGCCATTTTCTCCTCAGATCGCGCGCGCGCACACACCACACTCAAGCGAAGCTTGCCCCCCCTCTCCTCTCTTTGTCTGCACCCTTCGTCTCTCTCGACACATATTTTCTCGTCTCTTTCGTGCCATTTTCGTCGCATCGCAGCACGTTTCCTGCCACCGCAAAGATGGGCGAATACCGCATTGGTGAGTCTCGAAATTTCATGTCTTGATGGGCGCCGTTGTCACGCTTCTTGCGGCAGCTTCTCCCCCCAAACTCTATGACGAACCATGATTTTCTAACGGCGTCGCAGAGGTGTCCCCCAACAACCGCGCTGGTTGCAAGGACAGCGAGTGCAAGAAAACCAAAGAGAAAATCACTAAGGGTAGCCTTCGCTTTGGCAGCTGGGTCACTATCGAAGACCATGGAAGCTGGGCCTGGAAGCATTGGTAAGATGCCCTGCTTTCAGTCGCAGTCGCAGTCGCAAGCCCAGCAGCCTAGCTAACGTGTACCATAGGGGATGTGTCTCTGGTCAGCAGCTGCAGAACGTCCGCGATCTCTGCGAGCAGGAGGATGGTACTTTTGATTGCGATGCTATCGACGGCTTCGATGAGCTTGGGTAAGTCTTGATCCCGTGCCGCATTTATCTCTGTGCTCACACTCTCAGGGATCACCCTGAACTGCAGGAAAAGGTTCAGCGCTGTGTCAACCAGGGCTTCATTGATCCTGACGATTTCAATGGAGTAGGTCCTTCTGATTGTCTTACCAGTCAACTCAACTAACTGTCATGTAGGATGCCGAGAAGAACAAGCTCGGCGAAAAGGGCATCCATCTGACAGCTGCCCAGAAGAGAAAGAGGGAGAAGGATGCTGCTGCTGCGGCTGTAAGTTCTTAGCCAACTTGTACCACCAACGTTGCTAACCTGATATATAGGCTGCTGAAGAAGATGACGCCACTCCCAAGAAAGCCAAGCGTGGTCGCAACAAGGCTAAAGACGACGAGGAGGATCAGCCGAAGCCTAAGAAGGCGCGCAAGACCAAGGCAGCCAAGGCTAAAGACGACGACGACGAAGAGGACGAAGAGCCCGCTCCTGCTAAGCCTGCCCGCGGCAAGAAGGCCGCTGCTAAGGTCAAGGTCAAGGATGAGGGTGAGGGTGAGGCTCATGCCCCCGCTCCCGCTAAGAAGGGACGCCGGGTTTCAGCCCAGAAGGCCAAGGACGAGACTGATGAAGAGGAGCCTGTCTCTGCTCCCGCTCCTGCTCCCGCGCCCGTTCCCGCTCCTGCTCCTGCTAAGAAGGGACGCCGGGTTTCAGCCCAGAAGGTCAAGGACGAGACTGATGAAGAGGAGCCTGCCTCTGCTCCTGCTCCCGCTCCTGCTAAGAAGGGACGCCGGGTTTCGGCCCAGAAAGTCAAGGACGACGCTGATGAAGAGGAGCCTGCCTCTGCTCCTGTTCCTGCCCCTGCCAAGAGAGGACGAAAGGCCGCCCCCAAGAACACGGAAGAGGACGATGAGGCCCCCGCCCCTGCCAAGGCTCGTAAGGCAGCTTCTCGAAAGACGAAGGATGAAGCTGAAGAGAAGCCTGCTCTCAGACGGCCACGCAGGGCTGCCGCCAAGAAGGCGCCTGTCGTCGAGGAGGATGAAGACACTGCTGAAGAGCAGGAGGGAGACGAGAAGCCTGCCCCTATCCCCAAGGGCAGGGCCCGTCGTGGACGCCCTCGCAAGGTTTAAACGTATCTTGGCTGAGATGTCGAGGTGTCTCACGGAGTGTTGACTGCCAAGGGATAATGATGTTTCCTCGATGAGGCGAGGTGTTAAGGCACGATCAGTGTGCATTTCATGTTTTGGGAGCGTTTTGCCATGCTATCTGGTGGGATGATGAGGGTTGTTTAGTCGATGACTGGGGGGTCAATGTACAAATACGCCACGACTAGTCGCGACTAGTGTAATAATTCAGAGCATGATGAGAATAGCTTGAGCAGGTAGTGTTGTAGCTGTAACTAGCAACACTAGTAATGTGATGGTTGACGAGATGATCTTTTTGCATGCAATAGGTACCTCCTATAGTACCACACTCTTGTTCATTCCGCCGTGTTGCCTTGAAGTGTCGGTGGTTGTTTTCCTACTTTCCTAGGAACCTACATTGATACCTCGACTCGTGGTTCAAAAGGACTAAATGGCTTCCAAGGTGCATGGCACATGGGGCACTCGTCCCACGTACGAATGAATGAAATAAAGTCTATATGTTATCATTGAGCCTACGAAAATGCTAGAATGGTGCGTTGGTTCGCTCGCTCCTCATATACACAACCACACGTCACCCTCCCGAGATAATTGTCCTTTGCCTTGAATATGTACAGTTCGAAAGAAACCCCTCTCCTTTCCACGGCCGCTTGTTCGCTCGTTCGATCGTTACCACGTAAAGCTCTCCTCAACAAAGTCGACGACGCTCGAGCCCTGGACTCCGCGTGCCGCTTCCCGGACGTCGTCGGCGAGGGCACCTGGACCGCACACGGTGACGCACATGGCCCCCATCTGCTCCTGAACTTCCTTCTGGAGGAGGAGAGGGATGTTTGGCCGTCCTGGGAACATGCGCACTGTGGCGCTAGCACTGACGATGTCGCTTGGGTTCTGGGGGCGGGTCACGAAGATCTGGACGCGGAGGACGTCTTTGCGGTTGGGCATGCGGAGGATCGTGTCCATGTACGGGCGAACCCACTCGAGGGACTCGTACTCGCGGATGATCCAGACGAGGGTGATGCGTCGAGTCGTTGTCGTGCCGTCGTTGTATCCTTGGAGGAGGTGGCGCATGTACGAGACCTGGTGCGTGATGCCGGTCGAGCCGGCAAAGAGGACGACATGGCCGTACGAGTCGAGGCTGTTGTGGCCAGCGTAGGGGCCTTCCATGGCAGCCTTGATTTGAAGGGGTCTGCGAGCCAAGGAGACGCGGTCGTTGAGTTTCTTGGTGAAGCCGGTCTGGGCTCCAATCAGGAACGAAACCTTGGTGGTCGTGTTGGGCTTGTCGATGGCGTTGAGAGGTTCCTTCTCGAGGACGGGCAGGGACGAGTCCTTGACGTGTTCAACCCAGGCGATGGAAAAGGGGTGACTTTCCCAGGCGCAGAGACCCCAGAATCGCAGGTAGGCGTGGGTTCCGGGCTGCACGTCGAGGTATCTGGGCAGGTGAAGTGTCACTCGGGTGACGTTGCCAGGCATGTCTTCGCAGAAAGCGTCAGTCCATCCCTTGGAGGACCAGTTGACGTAGACGATGCGGATCATGCGAGCAAGGCGGTCAGCGAACCAGAGCGCCATGATGGCCATGATCCAGGGGAGCTGGGGAAGGCCGCCAGGGAGTTCGGACGAGGCGCAGTGAGCCCAGGTGGCGATGAAGGCCACAAAGGCCAAGACGATGTGGACGTTGAGAAAGGTCTCGTAGAAGGCGTGTCGCAGAGGCGAGAGCGAGAGGATCAGAAGGAGGACCATAGCCACCGTTCCGACTGCTCCTGAACCCACAAAGAGGTTGGTGGCGATGGAATGTCCAACGCCCTCCCAGCCAATGTCGTCAACGGCAACAATGGCCCAGACGATGGTATGAATGACAGCCTCGAGGACGACGATGCGGCCCATCCAGCGATGAAGCAGGTTGTAGGTATCAAAGCTGATCTTGAGAATGGCGATGAGGGGGTTGTTGCGTCCGGCAAAGATGATGAGGGGCACCATGTTGACCAGAGACAAAGTGCCGGAGCGGCCTCGAATCTCGGCGCAGAGGGCCATCTTGTTCTCAATCGCCCAGTCGAGGACAAACATGTAGGCAAAGTTACTACCGAGGTAGATGAAGAGGATGACAAAGTGAAGTCGTGAGGGGAGAGTACCCATGCTGATGGCGGAAGAGAGCTTCATTTCTCTATTGTGACGCTTCTTCCACAAGGGGGCATAGATGATGTGCTTCTTGAGATCGGGCATCCAGCTCCACTGCGATGTTCTCCAGTAGCCCTGCTTGTTACCGGCCACGTTGAGGGTCGACACCTGGCGGAGCTTTGCCCAGAGGATCTCGAAGATGCGGATGCCGAGAACGATGAGGGCCATGATGCCCAATGTCCACCAGAGCACATCCTTGAAGAGCAGGTTCATCGGTTGATTGACGCCATCGAGACTCGAGTGGTAGTTGGGTGTGTGAGAAGCCTGCTCGGGATCGGTGTGAGCGGCCTCGGCACGGCCCTGCAAGTTCGAGGTCGAGGTAGCCATGAAGGAGTTGGCACTGGCGATCCGGCGCCGGTAGAAGTCCATCTTGTTTGGTCAGGTAGGTTGGTAGTGGTATAGTGGCTCCTTTAGGAGCAAAGGGCGAAAAAATGAGCGGTATCTGCCTTGTTTTATCGGGAAATGTCGAAGAGATGAGAGAGTGAATAGACGCTGTTCGCGGCGGGATGTGGTTTGTGCAACAGATGAGATGGTAATTCCCAGAACAAGAAGAAAGAGACGACGGTGATTGAAAGATAGTAGATGTGCGCTTGTTCCTCCTTGAGTGCTTTGTATGTTCAGAATTGTCAGAACATGATCGTGAGTAGTCGTTTGTAGTGGTCGTTAAAAAGAAATCGGGTTGCTTGCTGATGATGAGCGCGGTGCTCAGCGGTGTAGTCGTGGTAGTTTGGGTGAATCAAGGCCCCAGCTGTGTTCAACACAACAATGGTGACACGGCGCACAAAGGCGATGACGGAGAAGAATGGGAAGGTCCAAGAGAACAATGAATGAACAGCCTGCAATCCGGGCAGGGCAAAGGGCGATTGATCTGATGACGCGCGATGCTCAATGACGTCCTATTCACCTCGTCCACGAGGTGCTGTGCTCTCAGATGCAGATGGGATGAGCCAGGACTCGCTGGCGATCTCCCAGTCGGTGGAAAAGAGATCTGCAAAGAGGGAGAGGGAAAAGATGGACCGAACGTAGATGGTTCGTGAAGAAAGCGAGTGCAAAGTTGAGAAAGGCAGGGCAAGACGGGCGGCAGACGATCGACGTTTGGCGCGTGCAGTGCCGTGTTGTGCTGTGCGAAGGAGGAATTGAGGCGCTTGTCGCAGCACACACGAGAAAGGATGAGATCGGCAGAAACAAGGGCGGCAGAGACCTATGTTTTGAATGATTTCAGAAGATGAAAAGGTTCCTTCCAAGACCCAGAAACCGGGCACCCGAGAAGAGAAACAAACACACGCGAGAGCGGCTGTGGCGGGCAGCTGGTGAGCAGCTGTCGTCGTCGTCGTCGTCGTCGTCGTCGTGATCGAATGAAACCGGAAGCAGCAGAAATGGACCAGCCTCGGACGAGAATGGATTGTCTATAAAAGGACAATAGACCGATAAAAATTGGAAATGAAGGGGGGGGATAAATCACCGTGAACAGCGCAAAGCACACGAGAGAGGAATGAAGGTATGACGCCTCCCAACTTGCACCGTCGTGTTGTCGAGGGCGGCCGCAGTGATAATATGTAAACGGGCCCCCAGAGACGGACCGCTAGCTTTCACTGCCCGCGGTCGCCTGCTAGTCCAGCGGGGAGATGCTCACGTCCGCCCCTGTAGTTATCGCCTCCCCAGGGGGCCCGCTCCAGTATCTCCACCCCTTGCAGGTTCTTCAAGATGCGAGTCAAGCTCGTGACTGGTTGGTTCATCCGCCTTCTTGGAGGGTGTGATTATGTGTTCTAGCTTGGCCAAGACCCTCTTGGGGAATGGAGCCAACAGCCTGAGATATCCAATATTTCTTGCCTCGGCCACGTTTTTTTTTTCTCTCTCATAGTGTTGCTCGTGTCGTGGGCGTCTTACACGAGAGCTGGAAGGAGTCATGGCGCAACGAACCAGCAACCGTTGAACCGCTGGCGCCCTCCTTTGGCGGCGCCTCCAATACTCTCGTATAACCTTAGCAAAGCCATCGTCCTCTGCGCACTACGGCTGGGGCGCTCGCAGCAACGGCTGGGCTGGGCTGGGCTGGGCTGGGCTGGCCACGCAGCGGTCTGGCCTATGGGACGTCAGATCTGCCAAGAATAACCCAGGCTCTCGGCCGCGAGCGAAGCGGGATCGCCAATCAATCCAGTGGCGGTGCAACCACAAGCCTCTGAAACAGGCCTGGCTCAGGGGTGCCCTCCCCTTTGGGACCCGACAAGCAGCTCTTCAGGGGTCCGACGCTGTCACTGGTTGGCCCCGGGAGCGCCAAGAGCATGGACTCTTTCGCTTCGGCGCCTGTTGGCCACTCGATGCTCCGCACGCTGACCGCGAGCGAGACAGGACGTCAACCTCACGGAGGCATCCAGTCGAGAATGCCCGTGACGCTATCGCCCCTCTCTCTTGTTTCTGTTTCTGTTTCTGTTTCCGTTTCCGTCTGTTTGATGTTTGGACAATCCCCTCTCGGCTCCGATCCTCAATGGCTTTGTTTCCTGACGCAGCGCCGTCGCATGCGGACACTTTATGGCCTGACTGAAACAATCTACGGCGAACACGGCAAACTTGGAGGTCTAGGTCCGTCATTTATGCCATGAATCAGTTCAACTCAACCAACGCCGTTCGCAATCCACCTGCCATTGTTCGACACAACCCCTCTTTCAGCTTCCATCCGATCCGTGCCCCTTGTCAAGATTGTCGACCCAGGCCAGGCCAGGGCCTAGATAGCCCTGCAAGAGTCATCATCGCCAAGGGTGGGAGGCCGGCCCGCTGACAATTGAAATCCTCGCCTTGTGGTTGATGGAATCTAGATTTCGACGTCAGTTATCTCTACTATGTACGTCGGAAATATGCCCGCCCCCCTCAGGTGGGCTGATGGCCTGCGAGCTTCTGCATCCTTCACTGCCAAAGCGGGATGAACAAGCAGGGACAAGCCTCTAGCACGTCGCAGGTTAGATGAACAAGTGCCAGATGCCCTCGCTTCCGCCGTCCTGGGATTTCTTGGTGCCGTCCCATGTCACGGCTCCAGAAAAGGAAAGAAGGAAAGAAAGAAAGCCAGACGGCCCGTCATCCGGGTCCTGGACCTGATGCTTGCATCAATCCTGTCCAGCCACGCGGTGAACCATGAGACATGACGAAGCCGTCCTTGTGCCGTCCCGTCTTTGGACGTTGGCGAGCATTGGCCGTGATGCTTCCGTTTCAACTCGCCTCAGCCCATTCTACCCCAGGATCGATGTAGGTCGGAGCCTGCCGGCATCTTTTACCGCGCCAGGGAATGGAATGCCGATTGTGGCATGTTGTCATCGGTGTTGGCCAGCAGCACGGACGGCATCTCGAATGATCCCAGCATCGATTTGATACCCATGGACCACACAGATCTAAGCTGGTTGTCCAGGGTAGGCGCCGGCGGCTATGCAGCCAGTCGTGGAAATTGTGTTGAATGTTCTACATATGCGGGATGAACGTGTTGATCCATCCATGATATCACTTGCTTCTATATCTGTATGGGAGTATGTCGGTGATTATTGGTGGCTTTGTCGGTAGTTACCCGATAGGTAGGTTCCATTACTTTGACTCGAGAAACCTCAATGACGTGAGAACGCAAGAGACTGCCTCAAGGGTTAGTAGTGTAGATGGTGCTTCGAGTGCTTATCATTCAGCGAGGAAAAAGTTAAGATTAGGAAATAAACAATACGGTATTCGAATCATCGCAAGTTGTCCCGGGCATGCGTGAATAGGCCGCTTCTGTGCTTTACTTTAGATGTTGATGCTAAAGCTAGGACATACGACACTACACCCTATACTGTCAAGATATGATGGTTATTGTGAAACCCAACCATAATGCGAAGTTCACAAGATTGCTCCAAAGAAATACGCAATCGGCATTGGATGACCAAATAGCACAGTAGGCCAGTCATTCAACTATCACATCCTGTATCTACACACCGGTAAGGAGTTTCGGTATGTGGTGAGGCGCCACACACAAACGCCACAACCTGCGCCACTCGGCCAGACGGCCAGGAACATTGAAACCTGAGGCACTCACTGATCGCTGCTCCGTGACGCTCCCGAACAACGCCGGAAATTTCCAGGAAGGCTATCACGAGCCGGCATTGAACATCGGTTGCACGGCCATTGCCCTCGACACAATGGGTTCCAGCGAGTCGAAACCAATCTCCGCACACGTGTGGAAGGCGTGCGTCCCCCTCAATCCCCCAGATCCGACCTGATCATGCTCAATCGATGACTGACGGCTTTCCAAATAAACAGCTCAGCGCCCAACGGCCTCTCACAAGATCTCGTCGACTCGTTACAGTCCAGCAACGAGGTACATTGCCCCCCTCCAACGAACCGCAGACCGAAACACGATTATAGTCTTCTCGATTGAAACTAACAAACGTCTCCCCCCCACCAGACTGATGCCTCCCGCACCAAGATCTACGAGCTCCAGATCCAGGCCCGTGTGGCCGAGGAGCTCAGGAAGCTCCAGCAGCAAGAGGCCGAGGCCCTCAAGGTCGCACACGACAAGCTAAACAACGCCGAGTACAAGGAGGATGGAAGCCTGAGCCAGCACACCGTCAACAAGGAGATCGAGGCGATGCAGAAGCGGCTCGAGGAGCGCAAGCAGGTGCGGCCCCTGCCCGAGGCCGTCGAGGGCGCGCGCAACGAGGTCATCCGATGCCTGCGGGAGCACGACCGGCGGCCGCTCGACTGCTGGCAAGAGGTGGAGAGCTTCAAGGCCGAGGTCAAGAAGCTGGAGAAGTCTTGGGTTGAGAAGGTTGTGTCGTAAGAGATGGGGGGGACTTGGGATGGAGGGGGAAAATGGATCATCGATATAGAGGTATGGTGATGGTGAGCCCTAGAAAGGTACGCACGTGTACATTATGGCATTGGCGGCGATAAAAGGCTGCGTTGAGGAATACAAAATGTACAGCAATTCATAACCCGAGGAGCATGCCTGTCTGCTCTTGACCCTCAACCTCAGCAGATACATCGTCTCCCACCGAACTGTCCGCTTGACGCTTTTTCTGTAGCTCGGCCTTACGCCGGAGGCCTTCTGCACGCTTCCTCTCTCGCCTCGTCGCCGCATCCTCCCACTCTTCCCCCTCCGGATTCCGACGCGGAGCCGGGGCAGATACGGCGTCCCGGAAGGCGTCCCGGAACCGTCCAATGCGCTTCGTATTCTCAGCGAAGCGCTCATTGGCGATTTCAACGAGTGTCCTGAGATACTCGGGTGATACCAGACGCAGGTGGCGGCCATCAATCTGGTGTCCGATGAGAGACTCAAAGGCGAGACCCATTGTACGAATGGCTACCATGGGAGTAGCAGCATCCTTGCCACTCGGGATGATGTTGAGAGCGCCGGATTCGCGGAAGCCGGCCTGGAAGGCGCACTTGAGGAGGAGCTGGGCATGTTCTGGTGATGCCGTGAGGACGTGGAGGATCTACGTGATATCTCAGCATGCCTTCTTTTATATTCTAATATGTCGAGGCTGCTTACCATGGCCTCGAACTTGAAATGGATGAGTCTCCTCTCCTTGACTATACCAACCACATGCTCAGCTGCATTCGAGTCTTCAAGCCCCAATGTCCTGCCCCAGTCCTTGTTCTCATCCCCATCATCAGGCACCGGATCGTGAGAGACGAATAACCATGTTCCTCCTGCACCCTTTCCACCGACACCTGCTACCTGCCCGTCCTCTCCATCGGTCTCGGCAACCCTCCGGCCTTCGAGAAAAACACTGACTCGTCCCGCGCAGCTGCTCGTCGTCACAAACCCTGTCGACTGGTTGATCTCATCGATGAGGTCCCGGATCCCCTCATCTACCGAGCCTTTCGGTGAAGCATCCGTGTACTCGGTATTAGGAACCGAGAGCTGCTCGAGGATCTTTTTCTTCCTGTCGAGAAAAGCAGGCGGACAGGAGTCGAGGCCCTGCATTTTCAAGAATACGCTTTTTTTGTTAGTGCGGACGCAAGGCTGTGGTTTGGGTGTGTCACGATGGACGATAATAGAGGGGCAAGGGTGTAGAGGCGTGTTAAAGGAATATCGTCTGGAAGCGCCAGTGTGGTGATGTACTGTTAGGGCGACAACGGCTGCTCCTCATTGACGCGGGGTACTGTGCTGGTCAAGTGCCTGCGGCTCCGGCCGACCTCGTGATCGCCGCTCACTTATCGCATCCAACTTCACATCTCGCAGCCTTCGTCACGACGTCGTTGATATTCACGCCCTCGAGAAGCTTGGTTGGTATCTTTCTTATTGAGTTCTATCTGGGAACGGAAGCAGCTTCTATCTGCCCGGTTTCTTGCGCGCTATTCCCTGCCCTTTCCTCAGGCTCCCTGCTATTTACCCAACGCCATCCCATGAATCCAGATACCATGAGCTTCTTTTATCGCTCGGTTCTGGCTGTTTCATCGACAAATTTTACCCCCAAACGCCTGATGCAATGCTTCAATCATTAAATCGTCAAAGGTGTGCCCCGCGTGCGAGTGCACCTCATACGGCGGGCAGAGCCACCTGCTCGAGGGCCGCGGCTAGCTTCTCCTCCTGCTGCTTGAGCTCCATCTGGGCGAGGAAGTCGGCATACCTCGACTTCTTGTTGTGGATGCCGCACTCGGTCTTGGCCTGGCCCTTCCAGCGACCGGCTCGCTCGTCCTCGCCCTCCTTGACGGGGACGGTCGAGTGCCAATCGCCGACGGACTTGTAGCCCTGGTCGAGGAGGGCGTTGTAGGGGACGTTGTGCTCCTTGATGTAGTCGTTGACTTGCTTGAAAGACCAAGTGGCCAGGGGGTTGATCTTGACGACGGCACGCTCATCATCGTACTCGATGATGGGGATGGAGCCACGGGCGGCGCCCTGGGATCGTCGACGGCCGTTGAGCACGGCAGCGACCTTGAGCTCCTCATAGGCTCGCTGGAGGGGCTCGACCTTGACGATCCAGTCATACATCTCAGAGGCAGTGTTCCACATCTCCTTTCCGTACATGTCCTCGAACTCCTCAGCCGTGTTGACACCGTCGGGCTTGAAGATGTGCACGGGGACATTGGGGTATCGGGCCTTGACCCGGTCGACTAGGTCGTGTGTCTCCTGAAAGTGGTACAAGGTATCCAGGAAGATGAGGTCGACAGTGGGGGAGTTGGGGTGCTCCTTTTGAATCTTGGACAGCATGTCCATGGTGGCGAGGCCGGTCAGGCCAAAGGCGGTCGATTGATACAGGTTGGGGAACATGACCTTGCAGAATCGGAGGATGTCCATTGGGTGCATGGTCTCGAGCATGTTGTTGAGGTGGTCGATGTGGGCCTTGGTGAGAGAGACCTGGGGGAGGATGGTTGATGATGAGGGCGATGAGTATTCCGAGTTCTGTCCAGAGACATAGCCCGACTCGCACTCGAGCTTGATGTCCTGAAAGGACGACTGCGAGGAGGACTGAGAGATGAAGGCGGGCATGTTGGCGGCAAAGAGAGTATGGTACGAGGAGAGGGGTTGTTGTTGTCTGAGGGTTTTCGAGAGCTGGGACAGTCGACGAGAGTACCCCAGGGTTATATTCAACGGTGAGTCAAGGCGGAGGCTTGGAGAAGCTCTGACACGGTTGATGACGCAAATATTGTGCTGACTGGATATAGGACAAGGCTCGGAAGCACGTTGCAGGAGGCAAGACGGGGAAGATGACGAACACGACGATGAAGAGAGGGCAGTCAAATTCTTTAAGAGAGGGAGAGGCCTGCTGTGGTGGTCAAGGGGGGCTTTACATGCTCTGTCCGGGCGACCGCCCGCAGGCCCCCGGCCACAGGCAGTCTTAGTAATTCGGAAACGCAGCATTCGAGCCAACCGAACCCGAAAGCCACCAGTCTACGGTGCCTGTGATGCGCTCTGGGCGTGGAAAAAAGATGGGGAGCATCAATTGCGCCATCGCCGCCATGAGGATTGTCGTCTCCAGGCTGCGACTGGGACTGATCACGACATCGACGCTATGCCTTTCGCGATGGTGGGTGCCATGGCGGTAGCGAAGGCTGATTGGCCTGTCGACCGGAGCCCTGAACTGGCGGCTGGTCGATGGGACCTGTTTTGCCTCACCATCGGCAGCGACAGCAAGGCGTGGGAGCCGCCGAGCCGGAGGTAGCGAATACTTCCGGGCCTACTGTTGAGTGAAACCACGTCCGAGACTGCACGGCGCCGCCGGAAGAGACTTTTTTTTTCCACCATGCGAATGGAGCAAGGGAGCATGGGGGGCTCCTGGCTGAGAAGCCGACATTGGGCTGATTTGCATTTGGGATATGATCTCATTGATACGGCTTTGTTGTTGTGTTGTACGAGAGATCTGGGGGTGAGGTGATAGATGCTGGAGCCGGGGTCTTGATCTATCAAAAGCCAATTTGAGCACGAGGGCAGTTTCCCCGCGATCATGTCATTCGGGGCGTGGGTTGCGAAATCCGCTCCCTCGGAGAAGAGTCTCTTTCTGATGTCGAATCTTTGTCGCAAGACTGAGCCATCGTGTCGCCACGACCCTGATCGACCAAGACGCCTTTGACCTTGGTATCTGCGGGCTCCCACGCTCTCGCCCACGCTCTAGGCCGGGACGGTGAAAAAAAAATAAAGTAATTGAATTTTGTCGTCTCAATGATGACAACGGTATGCGTCTGTGGCCTATCATGGTGGTCCCTCGGAATGCCGTTTGTCGGAGCGGCAATCGCTGCTGTCCCTGACGGACCGTCGGCGCCGAGGAACCGCGACTGCCGAAAGTGCCCCCTGCACCAGCAAAGGCAATTGCGATGCGGGCCTCTCCGGCTTTTGGCGCTTGGATGATTTCGTGATTTCGTGGGGGATGCCAGACAAGGATAAAAGTTGGTCCGAAGCTCGCCTGTCTCAATTTCCTTTCTCGCTTCGTCTCACGCACGAACCCCACTCTTAGCGACGGGCAACTCCCGAGAAAGTGCCGCCTCTGCTGACATATTCGTCCAGCTTATTCACCAACAAGCCCACGAACGCAGTCGAGAACCTGTTGGAAGACAGACAACGTCATCTCCGTCTTATTCATGGCTCTTTGATAAGCTGTGATTTCTAACAGGTCCTGTCGTTCCATCTCTCGAGGTTGTGATGATTGAGAATGGCACGGATTGAGGAACCGACATCTTTACACACTCGGCGAGGTACAGATCATGTCTACGAACATCTTTGAGCTCAACCTCTGGATTATGTACTAATGGAACTTCGAGAATATCGAATGTATTCATAGCCAATCACAATACTAAATGACAGGACCAAACAGTTCCCTATCCGTGCAATTGGGTTCAACCCCAACCGGCTTGGCTCAGTCAGTCAGCTACAACTCCATCACGTGACACGACGTCAACCCAATTTCTGACATCAAGGCGGGGTTGGAATGATTGCTTATTCGCACCAATCATATCCCAGCGCCCTTTGACAGCAGCCGCACGAGCCGCACCTACCAACCTAAGCAAAGCCCGCGCCGCACGAGCCATCGGACAGCAACGGCAACGGTTGGGCGGGGCACGGAGGGAACAGGCCGGGACGAGATCGCTCTACCAAGCAACCTACCCAACCACTGACTGAACCTCTGGAGGTTGACTCGATCTTTGGGTTCGTCGCTGCCCGCGCCACGTCTATCGTGCTTCAGGCTGCTCCTAGCCCTCGTCAGCTGTGTCGTGACCCCCCCAAAAAACAATCCCCGACCTATTCCCTTTCGTTAGGATCGCCATTTCGACAAGGGTAGCCGCAGAAATCTTCACGACCCCCGCGCGCATCGCACAATGGCAGACCAAGCGAGCCCCGCCAGACAGAATGCCGCCGCACGGCCTCAGTTGACGAGCTCGATGAGGAGCAGCTCGTATCTCAGTGACCACCAGCAATACCGTCCTCCTCGGCAGGAGCAGTCTCGACAGGACCAGTTCCACGGTATTGACACCGTTGTGGAAGACTCGGGCATCTCTGTTCATGCTTCTGTCCCTCACACCAAGTCAATCCTGCCCTTCAATGGCGTCCCCTCGGATGAGAACCCTCCGACTGTGGTCGAGAGCGGCCTGAGCCATTCCTACTCACACCCCAACTGCGCTCCCCGAGCTGGTCAGAAGTCGGATCGTCTCATTGCGACCCTCTTCTACAAGCCGAGGGAGGATCAGACCTCACGATCCCCTGTCAAGACCACTTTTGCAGACAGCAATGAGGCTCTGCCCGCCAACCTGGCGCCCACCAACGACCCCAAGGAGTATCCCCTTGAGCCGCCTACTCAGGAATCTGAGCAGCTGGATCACATTTACGGCTCCTACATCTCGCCGCTATGCATCACCTCATTTCTCCATCTCATGTCCTCCTTCCCCCTTCCTCGAGACGCCGAAGAGCCGTACTCTTCTCACCGATGTCTCGACAACCAGGAGCAGCCGCGCATTGTTGAGCTGATGCTCTCTCCTGCACCCGCTCCCGAGTACCTTGGGCTCGACGACCTGCGGAAGCATGAGATGATCTATAGGTTCGAGCAAGAGTGGAACGTGGATGTGGTTCTTCAGCGTGATACCGTTTGGAGGCGTCACCCGCGCCTGGTCGTTTTCGACATGGACAGCACTCTCATCACTCAAGAGGTCATTGATCTCCTGGCTGACCATGTCAAGGACCCACCGGATCTGCCTGCCCGAGTTGCTGAGATTACGCACCGTGCCATGATGGGCGAGCTTGAGTTTGAGGGTTCTTTCCGTGAGCGTGTTGCTCTGCTCAAAGGTCTTCCTGCTACCCTCTTCGAAGATCTGCGGCCGGTGTTGGACGTTACCAAGGGCGTGCCTGAATTGATCAGGGCCTTGAAGCGACTTGGTATCAAGACAGCAGTTCTCTCCGGCGGCTTCCAGCCCCTGACAGGCTGGCTCGCTGGACAGCTGGGCATTGACTATGCGCACGCAAACCACGTGGTCATTGAAAACGAGAAGCTGACAGGCGAGGTGAAGGGTATTATCGTGGGCAAGGAGCGAAAGAGGGATCTCCTTGTGGAGATTGCTGCCAAGGAGGGCATCGACCTGTCCCAGGTTATCGCCGTCGGCGACGGTGCCAACGACCTGTTGATGATGGAGAAGGCAGGGCTGGGAGTTGCCTGGAACGCGAAGCCGCGGGTGCAAATGGAGGCGAATGCTCGTCTGAACGGAGAGAGCCTGCTGGACCTTCTACACATTATTGGCTTTTCTTCTGAAGAGATTGGGGATTTGATTGCGTGAGCGGTTGGAGTTGGGTAAAGAGAGTTGTCGCAAGATGTGAGAGGCTGGAGTTTTGGGTACGTGAAAACACGGGTGTTGTTGTGTTGGGCGGGTAGATACCAGATAACAAAGAAAAAAGGAAACATTTGGTGATTTATCTCTTTACAAGTTGGTCGACGTAGCACTTGTTGTGTCCAGTTGAGTATGGCTTCAAGTTGATGTCAGCCGTTCGTCCGGTTGAGTGTGAGCTGAAACTTGGACAGCCTAACCTGACGGTCACAAGAATGCAATTGACAACGAAACAAGCTGTAGTTACAGACACAAAGCTAGAAAATATTGTGGCGCGTCGTATGTGAACTATGGGTGGTTGCAAAACTCGAGCCCATCGCGTCCTTCGTCTTTCTTCTACACAGGGCTAGAGGATTTGATCCAACTCGCTCTCCCCCTCGGATTTCCCTACAGATACATGCTCGCGCGTGACAGCTTCCAAATATCCCTTTCCCGGCTCTTGCCTGCTCGCTTTAAGGGTAGCCGTCCTTGCCCCACTTGTTGAACTTGTCGTGAAGCTCGGCGGGGAGGGTGACGTTGGGGACGACGACGACGTTGAGGGCGCTGGGGGCGTCCTTGGGCTCCTGGCTGGGGTCACCACCGGGGTGGTACTTGTACTTGCCAGAGGAGCCGCTCTCCCAGGGGTGGCCGTCCTTGGCGATGTTGACGGGAGACTCAGAGGTGGCGCCAGTGGGAGATCGGCCTGATGTTGGAGATGTGGTCAGCAATTGCTTCGATGACGGCCGTTCAGTCCAATTGGGGGCGTTCACGTACCGAAGTAGTAGCCAGCGCCGCCGAGGGCAGCGACCATGACACCGCCGAGGATCTGTAGTTGATCAATTCAAGTCAGCAATTGTCCAATTCCTCATGGTCGTGGGGTTCCCTTAGCCGGTGCACTGTCGGGTCCGGCCGAGGCATTATGACGCACCAGAAGCTCGGGGTTTTGACGGGTCTCCTTCTTGAGCTCGGCCTTCTGGTGCTGCTCCTGGAGCCGGCGGGTGGTGGTGGTGAAGAATCGGCGGGCGACGCGGGAGGCCATTGTGACGATGTGATTTGCGAGTTGGATGGGGGAATGGAATCTTTGTCGAGGGAACTCGGGTTATGTTGAAGCTTTGAAGTTCTCGTATGATTTCGGGAGCCCGTCGTCTGCTAGTTTGCGAGGCACGCTATTGGCCAATGCTGGGGAGCAGGCGGGATCACGTGTGGGATCACGTTTGGAGCCGAGATGACGTCTTGGTACAGGCGATCAGAGCCAGTCATAAATGGAGGGGACTTGTGTCACCATGTCTTATACAAAGGCTGCATGGCTATTTGTGTCCTGTTCTTAGCGTGCAGGCCGTCGAGGAACCAGGCACAACAAGATTCAGCTCCTTGTCCCTGGCGGGCGATTCGCTCATGGTGATGCGACGGCGCGCAGTTGTCATTCTCGCCTTGGAAACTCTAGTAGAGTCAAGCCAGAAGGGAATGCTGTCATAAACTCTTGGTTGCCCATTCAACGTAATAGACTTTTATCACGCCGAGGTTGCAAGCAACTTGGCTGTCAAACGTCAACGCAACGGGTTGCTGCAGAAGGTTACCGTTCCCAGCTCGAGGTGACGTCTGCGGACATGTACATGACCAAGACACTCGAGAGTCTCAACACTCGCTTCCAGAGGGAAAAAAAGATTACAGCAGTCAATGCTTGCAGAACTCATTCACTGGAATCTCTCTTTTCGCATTGCAAAGGACGCCGCTAGCAGGGACTCTTCTAGCTAGCCCCTTACCAGGGGGGACCGGGAGCAGCACAACTTACATAAGGGACTCGTGCAAGGTTTCTCTTGGAAGTTAATCAAGGCCCATGCCCAGTCCCAAGCCGGCACGAAAAAAAGGAACGAGCATACAAACCACATTTGACTCCTCTTCCTCCTCATCGCCGAGTCCTTTCTTTTCTTACCCGCCCCTTTCGTTCCCTTTCTACGATTCTTCTCTTCTTCTACGCGCTCTCTCTAATATCGCCCCGTCTTGCGACCCATTCTCATTCCCTCCCTCTCGAGTTCATCCCTAATTTCCTACGATTCCAAACACGACACCCCTGCCTATCCCTTTAGTTACTTGACTACCGCGAGACACGAGCCACCTGCCGGTCCTGCCGACTCTCACATTCAACCACCTGCCAGCCTCCCGACGGCTCACCACTGTACTGCCTAGACGACCCCGAAAAGGTGGCGTTTGATGCGATCTTGAACGCGATAGTCGACGCGCGACCGTTCCTTTGACTCGATCGAGAATCCGTCAACTAGCACCCGCCGAACGACCCGCAAACGACACCATTACCAACCAACACCATGGCTTCGAAGCCTGATGACGACGGCTTCCCAGCGCCCCATATCCCCCGTTCCGAGGTCCCCGGACCACCGAGTATCATTTCCTCTCGAATGACAGATATTGCGAGCGATGACGGGGGTGACTCGGAGGCGCATCGGAAGAGGATGAGTCTGCCGCGGAGCGCGGATGTGGCCTCAAGACCTGGGACAGCCCGGACCGGAGCATCATCAAGGGGAGCATGGCCAGGCCAGCTGGGAGGGAGGAAGACGTACGTTTCCGGTGTCGCGGCCAAGAGGGGGAGCATCGCGAGTTCGACTGCTGGATCTGCAAGTCAAGCCCCAAGTTTGTCGACTCGAAGCCATGTCCCTTCACTCACGTCGCATGCCTTTTTCCGACCCATGAGTTCGCAGAAACTACAAGCGCAGAGAGGAGGGCCACACCGCCCGCCAACCATGAGCCAGCAGTCACCGGGCTCTCCGACATCACCGACATCACCAACATCACCAGTCCTCGATGACCACGGCGCCGAAGCAGGCGGCAGCCAAGCCAGGCAAAGCATTATTTCGAACCCGATCGCTCAGCTGCAGCGCCAGACAAGCGACGACGAGAACATGCGATCCCCACCATCTCGTGGCACCGAAATGACGGAACAGGAAACTCTGGACAGGATCACGGCAAACACAAGCCCAAGCCATGGCCACTACCCAGCCGGAAGTCTGACGGATAGTGTCCGTCCTCTTCAAGGCAAATATTCAGATCATGGCCATTTTCAACATAGCATTGTTATCGACAAGAGCTACAAGGACCTGTCAAACCTTCCGAGCCCTATCAAGTCTCCCCGATCGTTTCGCTCTAGCTTCCTCATCCCCGGCCGAAGCGAGCAAGGACAACAAGGCCAGAACCGCAGCACTGAGGGAGCCGAGAAGCTGTCGTCCTCTGCATCATCACCTCAGCTTCGGCCTGTGGATTCCCAAGGACCACGGCATCCGCGGGTGCCTTCTAAGCCCAGTCAGAAATCTGACCTCGGCCGGGTTCACCAGTATTTTGAGGGTAACACAGTATTCTGCCTAGGTGGGCGGTGGCAGAACACGAAGGAACGCCCGGTCAATATTGCGACAGGCTTCTTTGTCGTGATTCCCTGCGCCCTGTTCTTTGGGTTTGAGGCGCCGTGGCTTTGGAAGAATATTTCGCCCGCCATTCCAATCGTCTTCGCTTATCTGGCCTATATTTGTTTCTCCTCCTTTATTCATGCGTCTGTCTCAGACCCAGGGGTAAGTAACGAATCAGCTTCATGGAAGAAGTTCTGCGGCTGACATTGGACAGATTCTTCCACGAAACCTTCACCAATTTCCGCCAGTTGATGACAATGATGATCCTCTCCAGCTCAGCCCCCCCACAACGGACTGGGCTTTGATCAAGTCAGCTGAATCAGCGACTGCTGCAATGGAAGTTCCGGTTAAGCACTGTCGGACGTGTAACATTTGGCGACCTCCACGAGCTCACCACTGTCGGCTGTGCGACAACTGCGTCGAGACTCACGACCACCACTGCGTCTGGCTCAACAACTGCGTTGGAAAACGCAACTACCGATATTTCTTCACGTTTGTCTCATCAGCCACTATTCTCTCAGCCTACCTCATCGGCACTAGCCTTGCCCAGATCCTCATCTACAAGAATAGAGAGGGCATCTCATTCGGCAAGGCGATTGACCATTTCCGAGTTCCCTTTGCGCTGGTCTTTCTCGGATTCATCTCTTTTCTGTATCCGGCAGCTCTGATGGGATACCACATCTTCTTGATGGCCCGAGGCGAGACGACGAGAGAGTACATGAACTCTCACAAGTTTATCAAAAAGGAGCGGTTCAGGGCGTTTTCACAGGCCAACATCATCAAGAACTTTATCGTTGTCTTGTGCCGGCCGCGACAACCGACCTATTATCGGTTCAAGAATCACTATGAAGAGGGCGACCAGCGGCTTGGTATCCGCAAGGATAAGCGGCCCAGGTCGAGCTCGCAGGGACTGGAGATGCACAGCGTCAAGCCTGCAGCACAAAGCTTTCAGGGTCCAGTTTCTTTGAGGAACGAAAACAATAGCCACAACAACAACCAATAACTAGGGCGCTCACTAACGGAAACTACCTTCTTTCCCCTCTCTCTTTACCCATTCTAGAACGGCGGAGCTTCTGGGAAGTACTGATTTTTAATTTCGAAGCGGCGACGGATGACTTACTAATGTCTGCTTATACTATACCTATACCCTTTTGTCAGTTGACCACATTCATGTATTCCATTTTATTTTGTACAGGCTTCAGGAAAAGCCGGCTTAGCCAGCAAAGGCGGGCGTTGATCAAGGGCCACGATGGGAACCTGGGAACCTTGGTTTTTGATGTACAAGTCAAGATTTAGATGCAGTAAAAAAAGGCGAGCTTGACTCGCATTTGCATACAGTGATTTGATTTGTTTATTGAACTGCACGATGCAAGATCGAGCGAGATTGATGGATGTGAAGGCAAGAATCCAGTGGCGGACGATAGGGAATGCACGTGGAAATAACAGGGATGCATGAAAGGAAGAAAGGAAAAAGTCTTATCGTTCCCCGATAAGAGAAAAAAAATTTGTTTGGGCGCCGCCTTTTAGTGCGCAGGCGCAGGCAAGGTGGGAGGCGGGAGACCAATACATGCCCAACCCATCTTTCCCTCGTAAGCAGTCTTTTCCTCCTTCACGTTCGCTTTCTCCTCAAGGGCCTCGTTGGTTTTTGTATTTTTTTTTGCTCTCCCCTTGAAAGGCGATAGAGGGCGATTCTCGTTTCAATTACTGACTGAGGCCCCCTCTCTTGCTTTAACAAAAAAAGGCACAAAAACAAAGGCCGCTCACGATGCCTCACCCCGTCTCGCCTCCGTCGCAGGAGCCGACGATGGTGTCCAAGGACGCCCCGCCCCCGCCATCACAGGAAACCATCGCCGACTTTATCAACACAATCTTCACGGCCAAGACATCTGCCGCCTCGATCGATGCCTGCTACGCCCTATGCGAGGTCCTGCTGTCTTCTGTCGGCGTCGTGGGCTTGACCCAGTACGGCATCCTTGCCGAGGTCAAGAAGGCCGCTGCCGATAAGAAGTCGGGCCTCCGTCGCGAGTCCAGCCAGAACCTCCTCGGTGCCATCTTCGAGCGTTTCCTCCCCCGCCAGAAGGTCAGCGAGGTCGTCTTGCTGCTCCAGGATGGTGGCATGGTCGGCTGTGCCCTCGACGCCCTTGCCGACAAGGGCGCCGTCGTCCGCGATGCTGCCCAGTATGGACTCGATACCCTCGTTGTCAACTTGAGCCCCGAGGCTCTCGTTGTCGGTCTCCTGCCCGCCCTGTTTAACTACCTGTCCAAGAAGACTGGTAAGTGGCAGGGAACCGTCGGCGCCTACAAGCTGCTGCAGAAGATGGCCGACAAGGCCCAGCTCGCCATTGGGAGCACCAAGGAGGAGGCTGCCGACAAGGACGTTCTGCGCGAAGCCATGGGTGCCAAGCTGGCCAGCTTGATCCCCATTGTCGAGGGTGGCATGCACGACTTGAAGTCCGAGGTCGAGAAGCAGGCCGTCCACACCATGACCTCGCTCACCACCCTTCTCTCCAACGACGATGTCGCTCCTCGCTTCCCGCTGCTCATCGACACCATGCAGCACCCCTCCACCCAGACTCTCCAGAAGGCCATCCACGCCTTGTCGCAGACCACCTTTGTCGCCATTGTTACCTCGCCCGTCCTGGCCCTCCTTACTCCCTTCCTCGAGCGATCTCTCAACAACCCCACCACCGCCCAGGAGGTTCTGCGACAGACGGTTGTTATTGTCGAGAACTTGACCAAGCTCGTCCACGACCCGATCGAGGCTAGAACTTTCCTGCCCAAGCTGATCCCCGGTGTCAGGGGAGTTTGCGACCGAGCCTCCCTCCCCGAGGTTCGAGAGCTGGCCGAGCGTGCTCTCGCCACCATGGAGAAGGCTATGGGTAATGATAAGGACATTATCGCCCGAACCTCTGGTGACGACGTTGCCCAGATCCTTGACGAGCAGATCAAGCTCAACAACGGCCTCGTTGGACAGCTTGACCTCTACAAGCAGGCCCGCCCTTACATCTCTGAGATGGTCGCCATCGACGTCAACTACCGCTTCGTTGACCGCATCTCGGCTAGAATTGCGCCTTATCTCAAGGGCTTTATGCAGGAGCCTGAGGCTCACCAGAAGGTTGCCGATGCCATTCAGCAGCACTACGTCGATGAGGACCACCGCCGGTACGGTGTCCCTGAGAAGGAGGACGATGGTGAGGTTGAGATTGTCAACGCTGACTTCTCCCTCGCTTACGGTGGTATGCTTCTTCTGTCGCACACCAACCTGCGCCTCCTGAAGGGTCACCGATATGGCCTTTGTGGACGAAACGGTGCTGGAAAGTCGACCCTCATGCGAAGCATTGCTAATGGCAAGCTTGAGGGTTTCCCGCCCCAGGACGTCCTCCGTACCTGCTACGTCGAGCACAACCAGGGCGAGGATGCCGACATCAGCATTCTCGAGTTCGTTGCCAAGGACCCTGAGATTGCTACTCAGGGCCGCGAGCGCATCTCTGAGGTTTTGGCCGAGTTCGGCTTCACTCCTGGCCCCGAGGGCCGACAGTCTGAGAAGGTCGGCTCTCTGTCTGGTGGTTGGAAGATGAAGCTGGCTCTGGCCCGAGCCATGCTTCAGCGTGCCGATGTCCTTCTCCTGGACGAACCTACTAACCATCTTGATGTCGCCAACATTGCATGGCTCGAGAACTACCTCAAGACACATCCCGATATCACCTCTCTGATCGTGTCTCACGACTCTGGTTTCCTCGACAACGTTACCACCGACATCTATCACTACGAGCCCAACAAGAAGCTGGCTTGCTACAAGGGCAACTTGGCTGCCTTTGTCGAGATCCGCCCTGAGGCCAAGAGCTACTACACCCTGTCGGCCTCCAATGTCCAGTTCAAGTTCCCCCCTCCCGGTATCTTGACTGGCGTCAAGTCCATGACCCGTGCCATCATCCGCATGACCAACGTGTCCTACACCTACCCCAAGGCCACGAAGCCATCCCTGCACGAAGTCTCTTGCCAGCTGACCCTGTCGTCCCGCGTTGCCATCATTGGCCCCAACGGAGCTGGCAAGTCGACGCTCATCAAGCTGCTTACCGGCGAGACCATTCCTACTACCGGAAAGGTCGAGAAGCACCCCAACTTGCGTATCGGTTACATCAAGCAGCACGCCCTGGAGCACGTTGAGATGCATCTCGAGAAGACTCCCAACCAGTACCTCCAGTGGCGTTACCAGCACGGTGACGATCGTGAGGTTCACATGAAGCAGACCCGTGTGCTTTCGGATGCGGATCGTGCCCAGATGGACAAGTTTGTCGACCTCAAGGATGGCAACCCGGCCCGACAGATCGAGTCTCTGGTTGGTCGCCAGAAGTACAAGAAGACTTTCCAATACGAAGTGTAAGTTGCCTCTCCTGGCTGCCAACAGGAACATTACTAACATGCTGCAGTAAATGGCGTAATCTGTTGCCCAAGCACAACGCCATGATCTCTCGTGAGACCCTGACTGACTTGGGCTTTGACAAGCTCGTCCAGGAGTTTGATGATCACGAGGCGTCGCGTGAGGGTCTTGGTTACCGTGAACTTCAGCCCAAGGTCATCTCCAAGCACTTTGAGGATCTCGGTCTCGACCCTGAGATTGCCAACCACAACGAGATCGGCTCGCTGTCTGGTGGTCAGAAGGTCAAAGTAGTCATTGCCGGTGCCATGTGGAATAACCCCCATCTCCTGGTGCTCGACGAGCCTACCAACTTCTTGGATCGTGACTCCCTGGGTGGTCTCGCCGTCGCCATCCGCGACTTCAAGGGTGGTGTCATTCTTATTTCTCACAACGAAGAGTTCGTTGGCGCCCTGTGCTCGGAGCAATGGCACGTCCGTGACGGCCGCGTGGCTCAGCGTGGCAATGCCGCCGTCAGCCTCGATCGCTTTGAGGACAGCCGACCTGGCAGCACCGTCGCCAGCACAGCCGCCAGCACCGCTGCCAACTCGGTCGTCAGCAGCGCCGTCAACAGTGGCATCGAGGACAACTCGGACATGAAGTTCAAGGCCAAGAAGAAGAAGAAGATGACCAAGAAGGAGCTCAAGGAGCGTGAGGTCCGTCGTCGTCTCCGTCACATCGACTGGCTCAACAGCCCCAAGGGCACTCCCCACCCTCTCGACACGGATGACGAGGACAACTAGAGCGGCCTTTGTTTGTTGGCTTACTTTTTTTTTTCTTCCCTTCCTTGCTCGATTTACGCCTTGTTTTCCAGAAATCCATCCCTGTGGATTTTGTTCATCATGTGCGGGACACTTAGGGCTCTCTCGTTCAAGAGAGCATGGCATGACAACCAAAAACAGATTGCAATGATATCGTACACGCGCCATGTGGTAGACAGATAGACCAGTCATAGCTTGGGCTGAATGGGTTATAGAGGCGTTGGCTTGGGATAGACGGCTTTGAATCTTATCATCTATACTTTGACCATGAACTATGTTATGTTGTCCTTGTTCTTGCTTCCTCGTAGCGTAACTATTATCCAGGGATGAGCTGTCCATCAAGCTGTAAAGATGCGTCAGATAGGGAGTCAAGTTGGCGTGTTGAAAATATGCCTCCTGAGCGCTTCATCATCAGCAGTTGCCACCTTAGATCAACGCCACAAGTGGTCAGCATTCCTCTCATTTACCCTCGAACGTCTCTTTTTGATTTAGCGACTATTATACTCTAAGCTTGTAGCTTGGTAACAATGCAAAAGAATGCGACTCTGGGTATGAACCTTCCATGCCTCTTCCACGCCATGCAACAACCGACATACAGGAACCTCTTCGTCTAGACACTCAAGACCTGATTGCCTGGCTAACACCAGAAACCATCTATGTATGTTTAAAGCCCCCATCTTGCGGGCATCCCATAATACCAACGCCAAAAGCAACCAATGAATATATGTGTGAAGTATAGCTCTGTCCAAATTGACAGCCAAATGAAAAATAAACAAGATTCTTTTCGCCATATAAAGGTGAATCACCACGAGAAAGTCATCAGTGCAGGGTTGAGGGCAAGGGGCAACAGTAGATGGCTGCCGGCCACGGTGACCATGGGCAAGATGGCAACAAAGTCGGTGATGCGCCAGTCATGTGGGACAAAGTCTGCAGTAGCAAGAATAATGACGCCAATGATGGACAAGAGAGACAGCAACATGGAAACGCGGAACTAGATTCACAAGTTAGCTTGATCGTTGGTGATGCTCTCTTGGAGGCGTAGACTTACCTTCTTTAACACCTTGGGCACCTCAATAAAGAAGTTGGAAAACTCGGCTTCCTTGGAAGTGGAACCCCAGCTCATGTCAATCTCGAACATGTGCGCCAGGAGGGCCTGGCTGACGTGCAGAGAGAGACCACCGAGGAACAGGGCCAGCATGAGAGTCCACTTGAAGTTCTCCCAGAGAGCGTATCCCAGAGTACGCTCACCAGATCGATACCGCATGATGGCCAGAGACAGGTTACCAAGACCGTTGAAGACGATGATGATGGAGAACCACACCTGCCACGAGTCGAGGTAGTACTTGTCGAGGTAGCCGTTGTACCAGCCCATCAAGAAGTAGTTGGCCGTTGTCATGATCCAAGCAGCACCGATGGCATAGTAAGTACCAATGTACGATACAATCGTGATCTTGGATGTGAAGCGAATGTCGGAGAAGACGAAGCGGCGGAAGAGGGGAGTGAAAGGACCTCGCCACAACCAGGTACGGATGGGGTTGAAGAGAAGCTCGTTGCAGCCAAAGGCGTACTTTTCCCATCGAGCCAGCTCATCGTACACGGTCAGGGACACACCCTCCTTGAAGCCATCGCCAGCCCAGGCAGCGAGACGAATGATGTAGCCATTACACTGGAGACGAAGTGACATGTCGAAATCTTCCGAGACGTGGCTCTCAGACCAGAACTTGTCGTAACCATCCTCGTCCTGATAGGCAACCTGCTGAATGGCAGACCAGCGAAGGATAGCGTTGTGGCCGACAAAGGGAGCAACATCGCCGTTGGAAACCGTGTAACGAATAGCGGTGTAGATGAGATCAGTGAAGAAGGTGATGCCGTTCTCGAAGTAGGTGTGGACAACCTGCATGACACCGGAAGAGAACTGCATGATGCCGACATCGGGGGACTGCTCCATCTCAGAGACAGAGTCAAGGATACAGTCCGTGGGAACACGCGTGTCTGAGTCGATCAGGAGAATGTAGTCACCCACGCGGATGTTTCCATCGGCCCAAGCGCGACCGTTCTCCTCAAGGACCTCCTTGAGAGCCTGCTCGTAGGCGAGGGCCTCATCACTCTGACTCCAGTCGGCAGGACGCTTGATGAGTTGCAGACGCTCCTCAACATTGCATGAGATCATCAGGCCAAAGTTCATGTTTGAAGCCTTCTTGAACTTGCCCTTGCGCACAAAGCCGTCTTCGCCGTGCTTGGGACGTGCGACCCAGCCAATACTGTTGTCGGCATAGAACTCGATGCGGGCATCGCGCTCCTCTTCGCTGATGAGCTGGAGACCATCATCGTTGATAAACATGTTGGCGGAACCACCCTGAAGCTCGTAGGTTGACATGGCCTGCTTGATGGACTTGACCGTGGGAAGAATGACTGCATTCAGACCCTCCTTGTAGACAGGGCACTGGATGGTGATATGAGGCAGGACGGCTGATTGGAGTCTTCGGGGAGGGCGAGCTGAGAAGAACTTGGAGTTGATGGTTAGTTGGCGGATGGGGCCAAAGATCTGCGCCAAACAACCAACGATGACCTGAGCAAAGAAGAGGGAGAAGAAGACCTGGATGGGAAAGAGAGCGACGAGTCCAAGACGCACGTAACTACCGTCGATGGCAATCTCGATAGCAATCTGTCTCCAAGCCGCTCCCAGGGACGCCACGACGAGGAGGAGGGTTAACGAGACAAGCACCGAGTTCTGCAGGTGAACAGGCCGCGCCTCAGGCTTGATCTCGCCGCTCTCCTCGTCAATCTCGTACTCGGCGTCTTCACCACCCTCACCCTCCTCTTCATCCATGGCTTGTCCCGAATTCCACACCAGCTCCATGAGCTCCGACTCGATAATCTTTGCACGAGCCATCAAGTTCAAAGCGTCATCGTCCCACACGACAAGTAAGCCATCCGAAGCAATGAAGGCGGCGAACTGATGCTTGCGTGCTCGAGGAAGATCGTTAACCGTAGGCAGAATCTGGACACGAAGACCATTCATCAGGGGCACATCCACTGCATCAGGGGACCATTGCAAGAAGGTCTTGATAACTCGAGAGTTGACTGTCATGGCACACTAGAAGGGGTCAGCATATCTAATCAAACCCAGTCCTGGATGTTCATCATACCTGGACGTTGAGCGCAGTGCAGGCGACGGCAAAAGGCGACTGTCCCAGCTGTGGAGGGCAGGCCATGTACTGGCCGCGAGATTTACGCAATAGCACGCCTTCGATTTCGCCGGAGCCATCTCCAACCCAAAGCATAGAACATTGCTGTTGGTACAAGTAATTCACCATGACCTCGTGCTTGATATCATCAAGAAAGCCACTGGCACTCGACTTGCTGGAGACTGCTATTGAAGGAGGGCCTGCTGTAAACTTGGGACCGGGAGGCTGAAGCTCCATGACGGCAGCTGGGGGGGCCTTCTCATCGTTGGGAGCGTGCAGGGAAATTGAGGGACGATGACTGGGTCTCCTGGGAGGAGGATCGGCCGGCAATGGAGGCGCAGGCTCGGCCTTGAAGTAGCTGCCGAGGCCCATCTTCGAACTCGGATCTGAAATTTGCCGATAAGGTGAAGGACTGTTACCAAAGTAGACTGATCCTTGTCCAAAACCCTCTGTCGGGGAGCCTTAAAGGTATGTGATGCTCAAGGCTGAATAGCGTCTGTTGTATGGTGCGGTAATGTGATATCGTAGAGGCAACCCAGAGTGAATTATGCAGATTCAAATGACTGGAAAGGTCTTAGATTGGCATGACCACAAAATGAGTGAGAGAAGGACAAGGTGAGTGAGTGAATGACACAGACTTGGTCGGATGAATGAATGAATGGAGAAGTTGGAGGGTAGAGAGAAAGCAACTTACAAGAGGCGAAGGGCCGTTCCAGTCGAGCCTATTCATACCAGGTTTGCCGTTGATCTTTGACCCGACAGAGTTCAAGGGGGCAGGCACATCAAGGTTTGAGGGCCTGAAGGAGATATAAGTTCGCGGCCAACGACGCCACTGCGGATAGATAGCAAGACGATGAGGGCGGGCATGGCGACGGAAGCCATCAGAGGTGCATTGCGGATAGCCAACACGAAGTGCCTCCACTTGGACGGTGAGGACCTAGACCTGAGTCAAGCCCCAAGGCCAGTTCGATCGGGAGGACCATGAGTCTGGATGAGAGGAGCTTGGGGACTGCGGAGAGGGGTGACGATAGACGAGCCGGTATCAATATGGCACAGAGGCATGGGCCAAAGAGACAGGTTCTGACGACCAGAAACGGGCCTGATTAGCCTACTGAGATTCAGCGGCGATGGCGAAGGACAGTATCCGGATGACTGTGGGCGAGACACGCCAAGAGAGGCGGTCGAGGCTCCAGGCTTAAGTTTATGGCGGAGAGGCGCTCTCCCCAGGCGGTAGGCGCCTCAAGTCCAGATGGTCCGAGTCGGGGGAGGCAAAGGCATGTCTACCTGACGACAGGATCCGCAGTGGACCGCTCAAGAGAAGCTCGATCACAAGAGCATGGTGGCGCCAGACTACCTTTCCTAGATCGGGTCCTGTAGACTCCAGAGAGTCGTCGAGCCTCTCATGGGCCTTGAGCCGGCGGAGAGGGCGAGCCATGTTGGATGTTCGAGAGAGGGAGTTTCAGGGTCCAAAGGCCGGGTCCGGCGACCAGCTGTGGGAGACCAGCTCGAGGGGCACATGGAACAACGGGTTTCGGCCTTGTCGAATACGCGAGGACCCCGCTGAAGAGACTGCCGTTGGAATAACGAACCTGGCATCGTGAGATTGTCTCGGTGAAGCCTCCAAGAATCCGGTTCAGCGGAGGTTGAATGGTCGTCGCAACTGGTAGAGGGAGGTGCAAGGCAGGTCCCGAATTAGGACTAGAGCCATCGGGTCTAGGCCAACCAGAACCACTCATCTCAAAATTTGGACGCAAATGGGGCAGGTGGCTTTGGCCCGTACCTCCCCTAGTGCGCCTTTGACAGCTTCCGGCAGGAACATGGTGAAGCACGCTACCAAACGCAGTTAACACTGGACAGTGAGTGATGCAGGAACGAGGCAGGAACAAGACAGGAATGACTCTGAGCCTGCATCGTACCTGCGCAAGAGCCAGCGCAGGTACGAAAGCGCCTGCTCTTTCTCATCCTGTTGCTTTTGCAACGACCTGCCCTTTTTGCCCCTGACGAGGTAGATAGGTAGTAGATATCCATGAAGGCCTCCTTTTCAACATGATCGATTAACGTGCGCTGGACAGCCTTGATAGGGACCTCTCGGCACTATGGAGTGAAGGAGCTCATGCGCAGTTGCGCTTGATCCCCTCAGGTCCAGTTCATTGGCATGGCACATTCCTCCCCCGGCAACCAGGCGAGCTCCTCTTCAGCTTGCCCGTTCTCTACTACGTAGTACAACATCAATGGCCTCAAACTTTACGCCGCCCGAGGGGAGCAATAGCAACAATAGCATAGATAATCCAACTCCCGAGTGTTCCGCCAGAAACCCGCATCTTTCCCCTTCCCGGCCATCGCGAGTTTCAGTGCCTTTGTTCTCAGAGCGGCCGTCCACCATGACGAACCATAAATCTAGGGACTTACACCATGCCAATCAGAACTCCCGGGTCGTGTCCTTGGAATGCATTGCCAGCGGAAGCCAGCAGCCACATTGTTGGTGGCTCAGCTTCCCCACGCCCACTAGCATCACTCGAGACACGCCGGAAGCATAAACAGACACCAAAAACGCCTCTCGATGTGTTTTCCAGGCGGATGGCCGGCCCTCTTGGCGACCAATGCTCACGAGTCTCAAAGTCAGAACACCGTGCCTGTTCCTATCGGGAAACTCGAAAGAGGCGATATTCACTGATCAGGATAAGCTTCCGCTTGGCCCTCGGTCCCGATGCACCTCGGACAGTGCGAGGGAGCCACACCCCCATGATTCCCAGAATCCGGTCAAGCTAGGCCGATGAGCTCACGTTTTCTGCATGGTTTTTGAGCCACCGAGATCTATCATGTCTGAGATCTCAGGCCCTTGAGTGTCCGAGACCTTCAGATCTGCACGGCAGTCCATACCAACCCCTGCCCTACAGCCAACCTAGAATTGAGTGGTAACCGCTGTAGACACAACTCTATGTATGCTTTTCAGGGTCTGGTATCACAGGAACGATCTCCAGGGCCCAAGATCTGGACCTGATGCATCTCTGGTTCTGGATGAAACAGGCACTCCGCCCAAGACAAAGACTCTTTCACGATAGGAGTCACCGATCGGTTAGCCATGCCTTTCCCAATATGATTGATCAAGTCCCGATTTTTTTCAGCTTAAGAATCCCATTCAGTAGTGGATACGAACGCCAAGGACTGCCGTGGTCATGACATCCTCACTCCTCGGTACTGTACTGCTGCCAAGCACCTGGGCCAGCCCGTGATTATTACTTGTTATCGTGTGCCACAGAGGCAGCCCTGTCCGTTGTTCCTTAACTCAGATCTTTTCCTGTTATCCATATAGCTTCGAGCGGTTTCAAGTATAACCTTTGTGGTTCCCTTATGGCAAATCTCTCCTGGTGCCTTGACTTAGTCTCACACAAAGATACTCGACTAAGAGGCTAAAACGGCCTCTCATCACGATCGATCTTGGCCATTCTCATCGAGCTTGACATTTTTTCAACTGGCCATACTAGACAATGAAAAGGGTTTGCGTTAGCGAGCCGCTTATGCCATCGGCGCGGCATCACTCAGCCCACCTCGAAGCTCGGCGCCTCCGCTCGCCTCCGCTCTTCGCGTCCCCGGCTGGATCCATGGCGTTACAGCTGTGGTCCATAAGCTCGGTTAAAGGGCCATCGGGAATCAATGACAAATCTTGGTAAGCGGGCCTCGTCTGTGCCGGTAAAGTAGTAGTAGCTCCGGGCGGGAGCTCGGCGGCTCGATGCTCCCGGGCTGAACGGACGGACCGGAGCTATGGCTCAGCTTCTATGGTCACGGTGAGCAAACGTGGGTGGCACTTGGGATTCTCTCATCTTTAATCAGTTACGCGGTTCATTGTGTCTTGGTCAGGCTTTGGATGTGAGCGGAAACTGAAGGTCGGTCTGAGATGGGGTAGTTGACGAGACTGCAGATGGGGGCCTGGCTTACATTCATGCCGCTCTGGCCTACATAGAGAGGCTCTGCACAGGGTCAGACTTTGTCGCTGAAAATTATTTATGTTTTGCTCTCGTAGTGTGCAATATCCAGTTTGCGGTGATGGTATTGGGGACAGATGACCAGCTGCATGTTGACTAGAGCACGTTGTATTGCGCATTGAGACACAGTTGAATATTTCACCTTTTATCTGCTTCACGCGAGCCGCTCAGAGCGACACAACTTTATAATAATCTCACAATGCGTGATAGTTATATGGACTACTAGAGATACATGAAAGACCCAGCCCAACTCCAAAATGAATAATTCAAGAATATCCCATCTCAACTCCCACAAGTCTGCAAAGTGCTTCTCTTGAAAACCTGTCAGGACCGCCCCCTTCTATGTAAGGCTTATAACTCCTCGTTGCCGTTGCACTGCTGTGTAATAACAACACGGCTAACCTCCATTTGCGGCTGCTTCCAAGTGGGATACCACTCGCCACGAGCCTCCCAGAAGTCCCTCTTGGCTGTCGGCGAGTTGTCGTACCATGGCTTGCCAGACTTGCCATCCTCGAACCAGCCATTTGTGGCGCCGACAGCAAGGTTGAGGATCAGGTAGAACTCCTGGTCAAACGGTGCATTGAGCTCGCCAGAGGCGGACCAGGGGTCAGTGAGTCGAGTGCCGTTCTGGTCGACGTCAGGAAACCCGCCGCGCTTCCACATGGGCTTTTTGAAGTTGGTGTAGGTGACCTGGAGCAGGCGGGTGTTGACATAAGTAAACAAGTACTTTTGAGACCACTCTAGGCCAAACATGTTGAAGCCAGCACTGTACGTGGTGTGTAGGGCCCTTCGCTTGTTATTGGTCTTCCACCAACCATCGTTGGCAGAGTTGGGACCCCAGTGCAGGGCGGAACCGACAATGTCGTTTCCGCCTTGGGCGTAAGTCCAGTTGTTTCCACGGGACTCAATGATGTCGATCTCGCCGGATCTAGGCCAGGGGCCGTAGGTGCTCTTGACGGGCAACATCCAAATGGCAGGCCACAACCAGTCGCCTTCAGGAAGCTTGGCTGTCACTTCGATTCGGCCGTATTTGATGGTGGCTCCCTTCTTGGTGTTGATACGACCAGACCTGGCTGGGGGGACGACACTATTGTTGCCCGCAGTCAAGTTGGTTGAAGCAATGCAATTCGACCAGACCTTGGAGGTACAGCTGCCGTCCTTGAAGAGGTTGATGACGTTGTTCTTTTCCATCAACTTTGCATTCTGGAGCGTGGCCTTGATGATGAGGTTGCCGTTGTCGACATAGACATTCTCATCGGTGTTGGTTGTTTGTTCGAACTGTCCGTTACTACAAATGGTCAGTACGCTTATAAACGTCAAGGATAGGGGCGATAGAACTTACCCATATCCACCAACTTCAACTTCCTTGGTCCAAATCTTTGGATCCAGGCCTCCACTAAAGTCTTCATCCAGGACAGGGCAGTAAGTGTTTTTCACAACACTCCTTATTCCGTCCCAAACAAGAAACCCAGAGCCAACGAGACCGAGAAAGATGGCCAGGATTGGGAGAATGGTCACCCACTTCTCCTTGGGGTTGGTCTTTTCCAGCCATGGCTTCTCAACTTCACCGGGCTTGACTCTTCGTGAGTGGAAGTACCGGTTCCGGTCCTCGAATTGCGTCCCGGATGACCCGTTGGAAGACTCGTAGTCCGAGGGAGGACGTGAAAACTCGGGGATACTAAACATTCCCGCGTTCCCGGCCGAGCCTGGTCCACGTACAGGCTCGATGCTGTGACGGAGGCTGCTGTTTGGTGGCTCTGGATGAGCTGAGTGAGTATTGGAGTCGGCAGACATGGTTCGTGAAACGTCTGTCGGACCAGGGTCGACCCCCTCATGATCTTGGCTGCTCTGTCGATGTTGGCTCATTGTGGAAGGAGTGTCGGCCAGAAAATGTCTTGAAAGTGAATGAAGCTGGAGAACAAGGATGGAAAAGCCCAACTCCGTCTTGACAGGGACTCAGCACCAGTTCCTCCGATACCCTCTGGAGATCGATAGCAGGGTGGAAGACAGAGCAAACAATCTTTGTTTATTACACTCGCGAAATCTGGAAACAAGAGGGCATAAGCAGAGATAAAAGACGATGAAATGGTAGGCGGTTCAACGGCAGCAGGGAAGCCAGGTTCGGCTCACGGTTTTGATCGAGGCCATGCCATGGTTAGCCAGATTCGATCTAACGCCGGACTCAGCCGAGCTGCGATCCAGACAGTGCGTGAGAATGGATCAGAGTTGCTGGAGGCTGAAGGATCCATGGATGACAAGACGAAGATGGCCAAAGGCGGATGAGAGCGTGGTTGCTAGGGAGAGATCTGAGCGTGGCATGGCTTGGGGCCCAGTGCTATTCACACACGCCCAGCTTCCTGACTGCTTGGTAGTGCCATTCTTTTAGTGGACTTTGCCCTAACTCCCACCAAGGTCTAGCACCTGAATACAGTGTTCTCAACTAGCGGCACTGTACGCTATTGCTTGATCATCAATTCCAAAACCTCAAGCCACACCATTCCAACAACTCTCCTCCACCATCACCAACCTCGACCATGTCTCAGGCCCTGCTCGCAACCGTCGATAACAGAGTTTGCATGAGCCAGCTCTTCCGAGCGCTAGTCGACAGCCATGCCCCCATAGTTTCCGTTCCGGTCCTGTTCATGCCTCCAACCCATCTTGTCGAGACCCATCACCGAGGTCGCCAATGAGGTAGCCCTCGTTTCCCTTGGCAATATCGGCATTGTTGTCGCAAAACATACCGAGTACCCGACGTGGCCATTGCTTCCTCTCGAGCCTTGGCAATGATTCAAGCTCTCAAGAGGTGAGAGACGTGCTTGAATCAGTATCGGCTCTTGCCAGGCGACAAGGGCATCACGGCCGCCGATTTGTCTAAAGTTGGACAGCATAGGATCTTGAAGCCTTCATTCTTTATTACTATTTTCGCAGCTCACCGACCAGATCGTTCTCTCTCTAAAATCCCACTTACCCTAGCCTTACCAGCTTGCCAGTCCTCACAAAAGTGGCGATAGCATCGACAGGAACAAGCTCGACGTGGCTGAGGAGATATGGTCACGCCCCTCACGCTATCTTCAGGGCCCTGAACCTTGACTTACTCTAGGTATACGCCCTGGAGATCTCAGGAACCGCATCTTGAACACCCACGACAAGGGCTCGCCACTTGATCAGCCAGCCTCCTGGCCCGCGGGAACCTGGCCGCTCGATATACGATTGTTTAGTCGATCACCCAGCATCCAATGTCCTTTTTTACTAGGCTGATTGTCGATCCAGATGGCGAATAGCATCATCGTTGCCGTCACAGAAAGAGCAATCTCGGCAACCAGGAACCATTTACCACCAGCCCTACAAACTGTCGACGGTTATCCCCTACCTTCTGAAGGCACCGTTATTCGCCACCTCTAAGATCAAACAAGTCTGTCACTCGCAATTACCATGGATATCTACTGGACAGTGAACGTGATGGCATGGTCACCGTTGCGCTCAGACCCAGTGCTGCTAGTCAATGTCTCTTCAACATCACATCACCTCAAGTGACGATATAACGGCATCCCCGGGTTGCTACTGACAAATTGGACCTTGCCGAGGCCTTGGCATGGAAGTGTTGGGTGTTCAATTGCGTGCCTCGCATTCGTTCACCATGCTACTTAGAGTTTACCCCTAAAGACCATTCGGGGATTTGATCGAGGACAATGATACTGCGATGCCTACCTACGAACAATTGACAAAGGCGACACGCCTGGATTCCCTGAGGCCGAGGAGGAGTATTTCAATACTTTGATCGACAACAGAGAATCAAACCTAGAATGCCAAGACTGGCTTCTAGATGTCTCGGGACGCTCAGCACAAAGTCAATCCCATGGGTGGCCCAAGGGGAGAAACGGGAATGACCGCCTCTCTTCTCCCTCGTGAAGATTTATGAGAATTTGATTCGTTGTCAGTGGAACATGACGACTGTCCATATTGAATGGACACGGATCGCCCGCAGATGGCAGTGTGGATAGCGATTGCATGCCATACACATGAACCGAGTGTCTGGACCAGGCACTGGCGCCACAAGCGTGGCCGACTTCCCCAGAGCATCAGAAGTCAACCGGATCGAACCACTATTCGAGTTTATCGGGTAGTCCACCTTTCCACCTTGGGAGGTTTTGCGGCCTGAGTCTTGTCTCAGACATTAGCCATGTGCTACAGCAAGGGTTTAAACTGCACGTTGTCCTGGTGTCCAGCTGCCGCACCTGCCGATGGCTTGGTTAATAGACATACAAGGTTATGCTGTGGCTTCATCTGGCGTTGAAAACCCCTACCGGGATGGCTGTCTAACGATCCATCTCTATTCTCAGCGTTCAGGTACCAGGGGAAGGAGAGTCATGAATGCCCAAGGCCAAATGTCGACATCACCACCATGGAGGAAAGGCCTGCAGAGCTTGACAGGTGGCCTAGGTTTTAAAATATATCGTTGATGGAACAAATCAAGAGAGTAACAACCGGGAAAGATGACTGTAGCTGTAAGTGTAGATCATGAGAGTCATTGAACACTCTTGGGCTCTAGATGCTCTACTACTGGAAATGAGAAATTCTTAGCTGTCCCTCACTCAAGCTGACGAGGACCCCTCTGTTCTCAAGTCGATCACATATCGACAAGCAGCACTCTTCAAAAGAACTGCGGCCGAAGTAGAGCTAAGAGGTGACCAAAGGTGTGGCTCGTGCCCCGGTTTGGTGAGTCCCAATCCGGGGATCTAGACCATAGATATCCTGGACACACGCGCCCACTAACAGGGTTCAGGGTTCGAGGCTCGGATGCTCCGCCGATCTGACAGATGCTACGACACCTCCAAGTGCGGCCACGGTCACAACCCTTCATGGATCCGGAGGCTTGGCGGCGCTTTTGGGTTCACCGTGGGGCGTTGGAGTTGGAGGCTCGCCTTCATCGACAATCGCGGCATCTTACAGTTCACCATGTGCCCGGTGGACTCTCTGGGTGGTCCAGGGCTTGGAAGACGGCGTGTCCGAGAGTTATCGCCCAAGTATGAGATGGTGGAGCTTTGCTGGCGAGGGGAGTTCCCAAGGCCTCGTCTGTGGGAAGACTTATTAAACGCGGCCGGTAGACCGTTTCTTCGCCCGCTCACTTTCCTTTCGCGTTGATCAAGCTGCATTTTGCGCCTTTCTCTCCTTTAATCTTACTGCGATACACGCATTGTTATTGCGTCTGACACTCTCTTCATCTTGACAAGGTCAAGTTTCGTGGTAGACAAGTCGGTGCACCAGTTCACTACATTCCCTCTCCCTGCCCTTGAACGGCATCCAAGAGAAACAATCTTTCCTGCGTCTGCCATCTATATACAAGTCGACTCAATCGTTACATTTCCGGCCTCGGTCGCCGCCCTGAGCCATGTTGTGGTCCAAGATTCTTGTTGGCTTTGCCAGCATGGTGGCCTGCGTAGAAGCAGCTACCAAAGCTCCCAAGGACCTCGGAACTGTTTTGCGAAATCACCCAAAGCTTACCAGCTACTACAAGTTAATCCAGGTTGGTCATGTCCCGCTCGATTCGGAATGCCCATGCTGACAAGGCTCCTAGAAATACCCCGAAATCCTGATGCAATTACCCAGCTACAAGGGCGTGACGGTACATCTCGGCCACAACATGCTTTCCCTTGCATTTGCTAACTCAAGATAGATTGTGGCCCCCTCGGATTATGCCTTTACCCAAATCCCGTATTCTGCACTCTCAAAAATCTGGAATCCCGAGCACAAAAACACGACTGTGCCTCTGCTCCAATATCACATCCTTCAGGGGACCATCAACACCGGGGACCTCAAAGCTGGCCCTGCCTACGTCAAGCCTACACTCCTCAAGGACCCTGCATGGAGCAATGTTACGAACGGTCAGAATATCCTCATTACAAAGCAACCAGACGTGGTCGTATTCAGCACAAGGCTTGGAAGCCGAGCCACCGTCGTCAACAACGATATTGAGTTCGAGGGTGGTCTCATCCAGATCGTCGACAGTGTGCTTGTGCCTCCCTCTGGAATCGGCCAGGTCCTCACGGCGAGTCAAGTGCAGTCCTTCCTCGGCGGCTTGTACGACTCCAAGATCATGCCCGCTCTCGACGACGTCAAGGACATCACCGTCTTTGCTCCCAGGGACCAAGCCATGGAAGCCATCGGAGGCACTCTAGCCAAGATGGACTTGAGTCAATTGGCCGAGGTTATGGGCTACCATGTAGTCCGCGGCAAGGTGCTGGTCTCTTCGGATCTTAGAAATGCCAAATCTCTCAAGACAATGAGCCAGGGCCGAAGACTGCAAATTCGTCAAATTGGCAACGAGATGTTTGTCAACTCGGCCAAGATCATCTCGACCGACATTCTCATCTCCAACGGCATCCTGCACATCATCACCAATGTGAACAACCCGGATGATGCGGATGCAGTGCCGGATCCCAACCGCTGGGCGCAGACTCCTGTGTTCCGCGGCAGCCACGTCGACAACGTGTTCCAGACGGCCATCCCCTGCACGACAGAATGCATGACGGACCTCCACATGACGCCCAAAGCGACGGCGACAAAGGAAAAGGTAGACGCGGCGGCCATGACGCCGGATTCCATCTTCACGTCGAGGAGCAAGGGAGTGGCGCCGGCGAGGGCCACGGCGCATGTCGCGAGGGCCGCTCTGGGCATGATGGGTATAGGTGCAGGAATGGCTCTACTGTGATCATTTTTCTGGGTTTCTTGTACATTCTGTCATTTCCTCGAGCTCTGGTGTTTCGGGTCCGGCTTCTTACCCCTTCTTTCCCATCCTTTCGCATTTGTAGGACTAGTATCCCTAGATTCGCAGTCGCAATACCCATCGTTTGATAGACACTGATGCCACGCCACATATCGTGCTTATTGATTCGTGGGAGCACATGCTTGATGCTCCAACTTGGATCCACGATTGCTAATATGATATAATACGAGATGCTATGGAGGGAGGGTTCAAGGATATCCAGCCTCGGTGATGATGAATGCCAAAAAAGACAACTTGGCCAGACTCCCTCGCCCGTTTACCATGACCATGTCGGATAACGATAGCCGAGTAGCCGTCATATGTGAAACAGCCAAAGAAGGAATCCCCCATATGAAGCACGCATCGGCAACACTTGATCCATGCTCGTGACGATAACACACGAAGAGCTCCACGTGATAGCTTGTATCTGATTGGTGGACAGATTCCTGGATAAAAGCGGGGAAGTACCTCACCTGTGCTCCTGCCGTTTAGGGCACCCATGCTTCACTTTTAGGAAGGAAAAGCAAAGCAGCTATAACCCTTGCTTATATATATTTTATATAGTATTTTATAATATTAGGTTTTAATATTATTATATATTTATAATTATTAAAGTCTTTAGAATTAAAATTATTAAGATATAAATTAAAATATTTTAATTTCTTTTTTAAATAATATAGAATTTAATATAAATAATTATTCCCCCCAAGGCAACTCACTTCCAATGCCTTTTTTTCCCCCACTTGTTCTCTGTCTTTAACTCTCTTGGCAATTCAGGCAAGTCATGACGAGACCCGGAGCCTGTCGGTTCCCCGCATAGAAGGGACCTTTTGTTCTTGCCTCGGTCAGGGCGGGAGAATCTTATCATGACCAACAGGTAAGGTACGCAGTCTATGCTTGTGATCCTTGAAGCAGGAAACCAACCTCATTCACCGGGAGCTCTTCCGAACCTGTCCTATGGACGGATATCAAGGTCCCATGGGTGCACGGTGTCAGTCTAGGGTAGTCAACTCCCTTCATCCCTGGTTTGTGGGGTATCAATCTAGCCAACCGGCAGGCACAGGAAGGCAGTGACAATTATGGCTTCAGTGTTGGAGGGGATAATAGTACGGTCAGGTCAGGTCAGGTCAGGTAAGGAGAGAGGAAAGGGGGTGGCCGTGTAAGTGGACCAAAAGAACATGTCCACTGTCACAGAAAACAATAGGTAGGCCTGAGCTGAGGTCCTCCGAGTCGAGCCGGTTGCCGAGAGAGGAAATTGGTGAGGGTCTCAAGGATGGCTACCTACCTACCTGACCTACCTATATCTGCACATTGTCGGTGTCTGTGCCGCGCGGAAGACGGGGGAACGGACACGGAACGGGGCAATCAACAAGAGTTACCCGCCCGCTGTGACTGTCCACTCCTGTCCACCTCATGTTTCGTAACAGGAAGTCCAGTGTCCAATACCTAGGCCGCCTTTGGTCATTATCACACAACCCCGAGTACCAAAAAAGGTCGGGTCCCGCATGTTCCACACTCTTTTTTCTTGAGGCCTCCCTAAACGGGCGATAGGGTTTCATGTAATGTAATGTCATGTAGTGTCATGTACTATCACGAGTGCCAGCTGAGCTGAAAGTAGACCAAGTAGAGTATCAATCGGTAAAAGAAACAAGCACACACGATATATCCGGCGTTGCATTGCAATAGTCGTAACCCGATGCCTTCCTCCCCCGTCCCCGTCCCCGTC